>BLKR01003931.1:0-125856 GCA_011170035.1 Teleogryllus occipitalis
GGGGGCGCGGGCGGGGGCGCGGAAGCGGGCGCGGGCGGGGGCGCGGGCGGGGGCGCGGACGCGGGCGCGGACGGGGGCGCGGACGGGAGCGCGCCGGGGGCGCGGACGGGAGCGCGCCGGGGGCGCGGGCGCGGGCGCGGGCGGGGGAAACGCTGCTCCGAACGGATTTGGCGGCGCGCGATATCCCCCTAGGGAGCGCCGCCTGCGCAGAGAAAAATCTGCCCGAGGCAGCCCCCGCGACGTCGCCCATGCTTCGCCCGGCCCTCGAGAAGCCGCCCGCGGCTGTGTGCAGTGCCGTTCTAGAGAGTTGGCGATGCTTCTGCTTGGCTGATTGAACCCTGGGGGATGCCGTGTTGAGGCAATAGTAGAGGATGCACCAGAAATGGCGTACTTTGCACGCTGTAGCTGCCGAGTTTGGTCATATATTTCAAAAGCCGAGAGAGACGTTTTGCAAACACCGTATGTAAAGTTTGAGTATAAATATATGTATTCTGGCCATAAAGATGTTTTTGTCTATCATTTTTTCCAAATAAATCAAATTCATTTTACATAAAATTAATAATAATATCACAGACGAAAAGAAATTTAAAATTCTCTAAACTCTTCTCAATTTTGTTTCCAGAAATAACATCAAATGTTAAAAGCTAGCTTTGTAAACTCTCTAGAGCAGATTGTGGAATTAAAAACTGTGTTCTATATGCTTTGTGGAACCGTACACTGCGTTATATATTCAAACCCCCATTACAAGGCTCTTTTTCAGTACCACCCACGCATTATGCTAATGCTCGCTAGCAAACATTTCCTATATTAAAATACAGAAAAAGGTTTATTACAGAGCCAATTCACTAAGAGCCATCATGTTAAAAGTAAAAAATGTAATGTATGTGAACAAATGCTTCAAATGTGAATTTCTGAAAGGGAAAGAGCTGTGAAAATTAAGTGAGTCTATAACAAAGGAAGTAGTGACAGCATGTTGAATTCCAAGAATCGAGACATCACGGGCACATGTAATTTTCGTGTCAGTGCTTTTGGCTTTGAAAATGATAAATTGTTCCTCTGAAGAGATAGAAGGAAAGGTTTAAAGTCAAAACTATAAAGAATATATTACTTTTATCAATACTGCATACATTGAACACTTAAAGCAGCAGCAACTTAAACAATTCAAATAAAATATTATTTTACCTTGCAACAACTAAAACCTTTCGCCTTTAAACCACCACCAATTTGTGTGAAAAAAAAAGTTACGTGACGGGCAGTGGCCCTTTCATGATATTATTTTACCTTGTAACAACTAAAACCTTTCGCCTTTAAACCACCACCAATTTGTGTGAAAAAAAAAAGTTACGTGACGGGCAGTGGCCCTTTCATGATATTATTTTACCTTGCAACAACTAACACGTTTCGCCTTTAAACCACCATCAATTTGTGTGAAAAAAAAACGTTACGTGACGGGCAGTGACCCGTTCACGATATTATTTTACCTTGCAACAACTAAAACGTTTCGCCTTTAAACCACCACCAATTTGTGTGAAAAAAACGTTACGTGACGGGCAGTGGCCCTTTCACGAGGGTTGCCTGCACCTGATTCGAGCCAAGCAAATAAAAATTGAATTGCAGAACACCCTCTTTCAACCGTCAGCGTCCTAATGGGGCGGACGTCTGAGAGCGACGTCGAGGGTTGAGCAGCTGCCGGGCGATCGCGAGCTGTGCGCACGCGCAGAAGCGGGCGGGAGACAAACGGCGCAGCGCTTAGCCTTACGGGATACGCCATTTGGCGGAACGCGCGCATAAATGGGCCGCGCGCGGACGAAGACGGGCGAAGCGTAAGTAAGCTCGCTGCGCCCCCGGCAGTCAGCGGTTCAAAGCGCGAGGGCGGGCGGGCGGCCTCGTTCGCTTTATCTCGTGATTTATCTCGCTCGCGACGAGGCGGACTCCGTTCAGGATCCATTTCCCTTTATCTCTGGCGCATCGCGAATAAATCACTTCGCAAAGTGGGGAAGGTGCGTTTGAGGTACGCGTGAGGGCTGTAAGGCGGTGGAAAGTGACGGCGTGCTGCGGCCGTCAGGAGAGTTAAATCTTTCCTTGTGAAGTCGTAGGCTTCCGCGGCCGGAGTCATGTGAATGATCTTGGCTGTCCGGGTGACGCCGCGTCGAAGGCAGTGTTGCCGACGTTTCGACCATCTTTTCGTGGTCTTCCTCAGGGCTGGGCAGGCAGACCAGCCCTGAGGAAGACCACGAAAAGATGATCGAAACGTCGGCAACACAGCCTTCGACGCGGCGTCACCCGGACAGCCAAGATCATTCAAATCCTTCCTTGCTAAATTCGGTAATAGAGGTAACCGTCGATCAATGCAATGTGAATG
This sequence comes from Teleogryllus occipitalis, assembly GCA_011170035.1. Taxonomy (NCBI): domain Eukaryota; kingdom Metazoa; phylum Arthropoda; class Insecta; order Orthoptera; family Gryllidae; genus Teleogryllus; species Teleogryllus occipitalis. Next base: position 2,363 of record BLKR01003931.1, read on the forward strand.
TCAAGACGTTCAAATATGAATAATTTCCTAGATAATAAATTCAGATCCGTCCTGGATGGCCGAGGTGGCTAAGAGCAAGTATCGACTCAGTGCTTCGGTCCGAAGGGTCGCGGGTTCGAGTCCCGCCTTGGGCATGGTTGTTTGTCCCTTGACTTTGTATGTGTGGTCGCGGAGGGCCTCGCGTTCTGCTGACCCCAGATCAGAGGAGCCCGCATGTTTGTCTAGTGTATGGTCGAATAAGCGTCCCATCGGGACGTAAAGGGCAACCGGCTGTTGGCTGGATAAAAAGCCCTAGAAAAACAATTCAGATAAGTCCATTATCGACTTTTAGCGTGCGTTACTGCAAGACACATATTAAGCAACAGTATTTCCCGATACATTAAAACGACTTTGAAGAAACAAAAAACCTGAACTCATCCCCGAATAGCCATCTACTAACGTGTTATCGCAGTTACTAAGTGAAACACGCCCATTTCTAAACAGAAAAACCAAAAGTATAGAGAAAGACCGTCTTATTAGAAAATCCCAAGTCTGTTAGCTCCCATATTTAAAACCCTACGAAGTCAATGTATTCGCGAGGAAGCCACTCCGGCGGGGAACGGCCAAGTGCGTCGCTGCGCGAAAAGGTCAGGTTGCCCCACGCGCCCGCAGCCCTTGGCGGCAGCCGGCGCGCCGCCGAGGTCTGTGCGGTTTCCTCAGCTTAATTTGATAAGTCCCCGGGGGCGGGGGCGGCGGCGAAGCCAGCCAGTGGGGCGCGCGGGTTGCACTATCGGCCAGCACCAGACCACCACCGCCTTCGCCCAGGGGTAGGTGGTGACGATTCGCGGGAGTTGAGATTTAGATAAGTGGTGGCTCATGAGAAATGACGGAAGTGAGTTAAAGCTGATGATTGCGAAAGACAGGATGACATACGTGAGGGTGAACTTAGGAGGCTGACGGAGCGAAAGGAAAACTCGAAACAGATGATTGAAGAACTGGAAATAATGTAGAATGACGGTCACATCACGGAGTGGAAACTGCAGCGACGGGGGCGACTGTTTTTAATTTTTTTCTGAAGGTAAATACATAGATCGTTATTTCAACTATACATATGTAATTTTTATTACTTACTAACTTATTCTAAACTTCCATACTATACAACGGGGAGGTTGCCCACTATGGGTCATCTAATCTAGTTCTATGTTAGCGAATTTGATTTGAAAGATATTTTGAATTCTGGTTTTATGGGTCGGATTTTTTGCGAGTCTGAATTCGGCGAGTGCTGGGATCGGGGGTGACTGTGAAAACAGGCTGCACGAAGGGCAGTTCGTAGTTCGTCCATCGCGTGGGCCATGATCCGCTTCCCTCTACGCGGTCCGACCTCTCCTAAGCGGGTACTCATTTCCCTTCACCCTTCGTTGGTGAGTTTGCAGTTTCGCCGGGGGTCAATTTGACTTTTGAGATGAGATTAACTCGTAAACTTGCGGGATGCGACCTACTAGTAACGATACTGCAATTACGTATACGACGCAAGCTGAATTTACCAGAAAGAACAACCTTCCGTAACTATTAGCTATTCTACAAGTTCGTGTGCAACAAACACACCAAGAGTGCAAATTAAAATGTAGCTCCTATATTCATAAAATTTAACAAAATGGTACATTACAACTACGACCCTCAGTTCAAGCGAGAAATATTTTAAGCGATTTTACACTCGTTTTTAACTTTCGTTTTGTTAGGAATTATGGGGGCAGAGTTTGCCATTGTATACACATTTTAACAAAAAATCTACCACTCATTAATTCAAAATTTAAGAAACTTCTTTGTAATACGTTAACAAAACCTGGTTGAAAATATTTGTATTGAAAATGGTACGAATAATGGATGTGAATATTAATCAATTTTAAATAATTCGTGTTCGACTTTCACAGTATTAAAATATTATTAGGCTTATTAACATTATTACGAATTGCGATTTTCAAATGCTAATTTTGAAATAAATTACCAAAGCAATAAGAGCAGTACAATATTGTAACATTTCTTCACATTTTCTTAACCTCAAAACGTTATAAATCTTTCGTATGCCTTCGAACAATTGATTACAATTTATGAAAGTAATGCGTCTTGCGGACAGTTTCATACCCGAAACCACCCGCATCATCATCCCGCAGTAAACTAAAAGCCAGAATGTCCCTGCACTACCACTCCTTGGCCACTTTCCTCTCCCTCGTATGGGGGGACACGACACCGCCACCCGTTTAGCGCATCTAAGCGACACTTTCAGTCGGCAGTAAAAGGAGCTACTAAAACAATTGCCGCCGTAAAGCAACTGCAGCCGCAGCAGATTTGCCGCCGCTGCCGCCGGAAGGCTCCGGGCGGAGTCGCCCCGCACCACGTCACGTCCGCCCGTAAGAGCCGGAGTCGCCGGGCTCCGGGCCGCGCCAGCCGCCGTAAAACAGCATTACGCGGCGCGGACCCGCCCCGCTCCGGGATATTGAATTTTTGTCGCAGAATACAACACACGTGACCTACATCAGAGATAAGGCAGGAAGAACGTCTGCGTGTAGTCTTCGTTTAATGGCTTTAATAGATAAGAAAATGGATTTCATGTGCGTCCAGAAGAATTTGAGAAGTAATGTGAAAAAAAGTCAAGTAACGCTATTTATGTGGAGGCTGAATTAGTATAATAATATATTTTTTATTTATGTGATCGAAAATAATAAGGTGCGCTTAACATTTCATTTGAAGATTTGTTGTAAATGAACAATTTTTTACTTCTGCAATTTATGAAATTGATTGAGATAATGCTTTGGTTCTAAAACGGAGGACTGAACACTTTCAGAAACATCGATATAGGGAAAAGAAAATAAATATTCCTCCAAGCACAAATCACCTGGAGATGACGCGTGTCAAGTTGCTATAAAATTAAAAGAAAACTCTTTTACGAATCGCTAGTCATTAATTTGAGAATCAGCAATGGATTATTATGGGTGTAATTCTAGGCAATCTGTAGGTTTGTTTACTTTTATCTAGAAGGTTGATGGCTGGAGGGTTTGGGTGATTTTCCAGCAGCTCTAACTATGTTTTGTCGCATCAATGATAACATAACATTCATTTGCTGACAATGCTCTCTCCCTGACAGACCAAGTTTACACACGAACGACTTTCCCGAAACGTCGTCGATGGCCGCGAACGCTCTTGGCTGGCGAAGGCGCCGCACGAAGAGAGCTGATACAGACGGAGCAAGAGGCAGACGGCCGTAAAACGACGCGCGGCATTGGCCGCCGTCACTCGGTCGCTTCTGCGGTGCATCAACTGACGTCACTGCAGCGCCTCTGACCGGGAAGTCCCAGGTTCGAGTCCTGACGGCGGCAGGATTTTCGACACTAGCTTTCCAGCTAGGTCGAATTCAGTCGCTACCTGGAGGAGAATTCTAGCGGCCGGCTGCTCTGATCGGTAGTTTTCCGTGGTTTCTTCGATCAATACTAGAAAAATGCCGGAGCAGTACCCTAACAAACGGGCCACGGACCGCGCGCGATCTTTTTTTCCTCTTCCTTGTCCTATCCTCTCCTCTTACACATACACACTTACACTAACATGCACTACACTACCACATATTCCGGGAGACCGGTCGGGAGCTTAGAGCTTGACCCGGTTGGGGCGGTGCCCCGTTGGTGCGAGAGTCCTGGTTAGGAGGAAACCCCACTAGCCGACGGTAGGTCGCCGCCGGATCTCGCCATCCAGCGGGGGAAGATCACCGCCATCTCCCGAGAAAAAACATGCACTACACTAACGGGACTAATGACCAACGCAGTTGGCGCACCCGGAAACACGAAAAAATCAATCAATCAATCAATCAATCGCTTCTGCGATAGGCCCCGCCCCCACGCGAACGCGCGCTCCACGCTGATTTCTGCTACAGTACCGGCAGCGTATAAGCGACTCTGACATTTCTCTCGCCACGTGCTGTGGTAGATGTGACCAGATCTCAACCAATCAGCTTGCGAGGATTTGTTTACTTTCTCACAGCCAGCGTTCCGCGTTGCCGCTCATCTGACTCAAACGAAATCGCGGAGGTGACGAAGTTCGACTGTGGCGAAGGTTATGGACATGATATCAAGACGTGTCATCGCCTGTCAGAAAGTATTAATGTTTTGAGATTTAATTTATCTGTCATGTAGGTGGTGCCATGAGCGTAGTAATGTGTGGCAACCGTGCTTCGAACTGTCAGAGTCGCTTACACGCTGCCGCTACAGTAACTTCCTCCGCCTGGGAACTTCTAAGACCTCTGATGCTCCAGTCACACACGGCGGCGTCGCCATTGCCACGAAATTATAATTTTTTCTAGCTCTCTGCTTCCTTCCCTGGTTTCTTGGCTTCTGACACACTGTTTCTTGATCTCGTATCATCTTGCCTCCTTTGCTTTGCCTCTGTATCATCACTATGTTCCTTATTTTTATTCATTCCTTCCACACTAGACCCAATGCGAAACACGTACCCCTACCCAGTTCCCCTCGCTCCAAGTACTTACGTTATGGCAATCATTTATTTTCAAATCTCTATGATAATGGTCATCGCCAAATGATCTCTATCCATGATCTCTATCAATTCAGTTCCAACTGAGTATTTTTCTGTTAAACAATACAGTCTTAGTAATTCTCTTCACTTTCTGGTAACATCGCCTAAACTGCGCTACCACATTCTCCGAGTTTATCAAGCGCTTCAATTCTGCTAACGCTTTCCCTCTCATGCAGCACCTTCGCCATCGTCATCTGTATCTCTCCACCGTTCTGCTCGTCTTTTCTTCGCGAACGCTCCGCCGTCTGCCTCGGAGGCGTCATCGCCGCGGCCGCCGCCGGCACCGCCCCCTCGATGCCCATAAACTCCAAGGCGCCCGATAAAGGGTTTACGGCCCCGGCGGCCGAGGAGAGAGCCGTCGACTGCGCGGCCGGCGCTGGATTTCGCTGATTCTGGCTCAAGCGAAATGTAATTAAAGTGAGAGGCTTCGTCCCTTTAGTGCTGCATCCGAGTGGACAAAGCTACAAATCTGCGCAAAGTGCCCTCGGCGATTTTGTATGGTTCTTTATCGTATATCTCAGCTCGCTCTGATAAATGATGAAATCGTAAACTGAGCTATCAGCTGACTGCAAGATGTTGACTTCCTGCGGTGTTTACCCATCCACACAGCGAGATTCTTCCTTATGCCACTACTAAAAGTGAAGTTTGATCGTACTATAAACCGCAAAATCAGATAATTCATTCCTCCCAAAGTTCCTGACGTGTTATTCTCATACTTTAATGAAAATAGCGTAGGGATAACAATCCAACGTAGATATTCCTTGGAAACACAATATACTGAGTTGTGCAACTTCATAATACAACTTCCATGCTAATTCTTTCTTTAAAGCTACCTCAGGGATGTTGGCAAAGTATTACTCCTTCAAAGACAGTGCGACATTTTTCTCTCTGCTGCAATACATGGAGCTGATTTCAATAAAATCATACTTCAATGAACATCAGAAGAGATAAGTGGAAATATTTTTGTAATTCAATATAAAACCGATTTCACGGAAAGTTAATGTAATAAACGTTTCAAAGTTCCAGTTTGGAATTCATGTTAATTCTACATCAGATTTCATTTACCAATTCGGAGAACTTTCTGCAACAGAGCAAGTGATGGTGATTTTTCTGGGTATTTTACTCCAATTAACAACTAAAAAGAGAAGCAGGAATTTACGACAAGAAAATCCTACATATAATAGATAGCAGCTTTTATTGGGCTGATGTTGCCCGGTGGCAGAATGTAGATAGAAACATGAAACTATGTACAATTATAAATAAAAAATAAAATAGGTTATACTTTATCACTATCAGCAGATGCTATTTAAAAATGTTTACAAATGTAAATACATAAATACTCATGTTACTATTACATACTGCAAAACGTTCATACAAGCACACATATCCACACATACTTATAAATCCACACATGAACATAAACCTGCACCTATTCACTCATCAGTATATTAAAACAAATGGGGATAAACATTTTTACCTAACAGCACAATATAAGAATATACACAATACCTATAATTATTACATGTGATATCGTTAATATAAATCAATGAATATCATCATTGGTCAAAATAACCTAGCAATAAAAGACGCAATAGAATGGAAATAAGAGGAAAGTAGAAAAGAAATCACTTCCAATTCACTGCACTGCACAACACTTCACGCCAAACATTAACTGGTCAATACCTTTTATCTGTAAATTCCATAACTAACTCACCTTTCACTCTCTTCACTTTTGATACACGTTTTCATCTTAGTGACTAATTTTCTATAACTTTCCTAACACCCCGAACTGAACAAGGAAAGGGCTCAAAAACTGTCGCAGGCAAATTGTTACAATCTACATGGTTCTGTTTACAAAGGAGAATTTGCCTACGTCCGTTTTTTGTACTCTAGTTATAATTTTACGTTTGTGATCAAAGAATAATGAGGTAATATATACGCGCGCGCGCGCGCGCGTGCGTGTGTGTGTGTGTGTATGTGTGTGTGTGTATCCGACAATTTATTCACGGTAGTATGCTGGTAGGAAACTATTTTTTTTTCAGTTCTTTGTTTAAATAACTGTACCATAGAAACTAAAACGCGTTTTGTGACAATAATAAGGCATCTACAAAGGTAGATAAATAGCTCCGTATCTAGACCAGATGAGTAGAGTGTCACACTTATTAATATATCTTTCTAAAAAAACTCGAAAAATCTGGTAATTTTTTAGACAACACAGCACCTAAAAAACTAGTACATTGCTGTGCAACGTGAAACATAAGGAATTTATTCATTAGATTTACGATATAATTAAACCTAATTTTATAATGAAACATACATTTTCAAAACAGATTCAACGAAATTCAACGCGCATTAGATGTTCTGAACCAAATTAATTAGCATCACTTATGAAAATTTCTTTCATGTGCATAGATGTGCTTCCTGGTGAAGAATACACATTGTATTCACATAAAATATTTGTGCATAGTTTAATTGTTTGCCCTCATCTATACTTGTGTGATGTCCGCGGATAGACGAGCCAGACCACTGTGATATGTTAAAAACTTATTTTTATTACAAGTATGCATAGAACACAGCAAATTGTTTAAATATAAAAATAGCTTTTCATTTCTAAAGTACTGGAGGCATCTCACTTAAGAAGTGAACTGAATTTTGAAAAGCTGAATATTACCGATAACTATATATTAGAATAGAATGCCTTAAGGAGCTTGTATAACGCTTGAATATTTACCATTTAAGCGAATTGATAATGTATTGACGTTAGATTAATTTTCAAGATACCTTAACAAAAACCAAGTAAATTCCAATAAAGAACGTAAAGGAAAAAGCCCATAATACAAGGAAATAATGACAAACTCAATAAATGTTTCTTTAATGTTCCTAATGTTCCTACTTTAATGTTCCTTCTCCACCAAAGCGGGCAGCAGTGTGGGAGGGAGGTCTGCGGATCAGATCGTCCACAACGGAGAGGCCAGAGGGCGCGTCCATAAAGTCGGACGGGGGAGTTGGACGCCGACGGGGGGTTGGGATCGGGGGCGAGGGTGGGGGCAGAAGGGCAGGGACGCAGGGGTGGGGGTGATGGCAGGGGGTAGGGGTGATGGCAGGGGGTGGGGGAGATGGCAGGGGGTGGGGGTGATGGCAGGGGGTGAGACTGGGGGCAGGGGATAAGGGATGGACGCAGAGGGTGAAGGATGTTGGCAGGGGATGAGGGGTGGGGGCAGGAAGCGGGGTTGGGCGTGAGCGGGCGCCGCGGCCTCGTAAACTGCGTGAAAGTGCGTGCGCCCGGGCGACAGCTACGCGTGACGCACGCGCCGTTACGCACAGCCGGCCCGCGCGCCCGCGCTTGCTTTCATTTGCTGGCCGCCCTGCGAATAGAGTGGCCTTCGTGGAGCTCCATCCCCGGCCTCGGAGTTATACAGATTGCTCGGCATAAAAGTACCAGTACATTGGGGAATAAAAATCACGGCCGTTACGAAAGAAAATGTAGTTGTTTCTCCGTTGCATGAAAATAATCGAGCAAATTTAAAGGCATGGAGTTCAACAGATGAAGAGGTCTCCGTGGATGTGTTGTGGCGCAAGTAGGTTAAGTTATCCGATGAGTTCGGCTGTACCGAAATGCGCAATTTCGCTTTTTAACTTTGAACAGAAGTTAGGAACATTTTCAGTAATAACTGATTCATTATCATATCCAACTTGTAGACTGCAGCAGCATAAAGCTCCCTAACAAAACCACACAAAATGTAGCTCTGAAAGTTAACACGAGCACTGGTCAGCGATAAACCAAATATTTTAACAAGAACAGTCTTCATGAACTCTGCAATAACATAGTATACTACATATCCATACAATACAATACTTCACATGAAAAATATTTTTAAAAAAATGTTGTTCCATAACTCGATATGTGAATAGCAAAATATTTCATGGAGGGCGGCATCATCCTACGACATTGCCTTGCTGACATAACGTCAGCTTTGTCGTGAACGGTTACGCACTCACAATGAGATTTCAGTTGGTAAGCGTACCATGAGAACACACAAAATATTTTCATTCAACATCGCAAGCACCAATAATTGTTTTTGTATTTTTACCGTTTTTTTGGGCATTTAACGAAACCATAGACACCTCTTCCGTGACCAGAGGTAGCATATATTTCCTTCAATTTCTGCGCGCATTGGAAATTGGTAATGAATAAAAACAAAGAAGTATTTGATATCATTTAAAGAACAGTGGTTTAATAAAAAATATAGAACATCTTTACTACTCCCACTACCGGTGGAAAACATGCATAATCACTACATTGAAATAAAATATTATCAACATATTTTTAATAAAATATCTTACTTATAAGATTTTTCAGACATTCATGCCTGCTTATTGTTGAAAAATTACAAGACCTTTAGATATAGGCCCCTGATCCTATTTTTGCTCTCACAAAATATTTCAACAATTTACTTTAAAAAAGTGCTCAGTAAAGAACTGCCACATAATATGTGACTGCCATGAACGTCGTCTGTGACAGCGCGGCGAAGGCAGATGGCATGAAATGGGAGCTGTTGGTGGGCGGTGGAGGGGAGCCGAGGGGGGAGCGAGGGCGAAGGGGGGGGCGGTGAGAGACGCGCCGAGCAACGAACTCCCCGGGACAGGAGGGTGAAGCGGCCACGAGGCGGAGCGGCGGGGGACAGCAAGAACTTGGCGTAGGCGGCGAGGGGGGCGTGGCAGACGCGAGCAGGCCTTTGGAGCCATCGCAGCACGGGCCATCTTGCAGCCAGGCGTGCCACAGGAGTCATGCGGCTGGGCTGCGTTCAATTATGCAGGTGCAGCGGTAGAAGCAAGAGGGGGCGGGGCGTGGCGTGGCGTGGCTGGCGGGGCGGGGCGGGGCGAGGCGGCGGGTGGGGAGGGGCGAGGCGGGCGGGGCGGGGCGGGGCGGGGCGGGGAGGGAGGGGCGGGGCGGGGCGGGTGGGGAGGGGCGGGGCGGGGGGGGCGGGAGGGGCGGGGCGGGACGGCGGCGTGGGCGAGGGCGTGGGCGTGGGCGAGGGCGAGGGCGTGGGCGAGGGCCAGGGCGGCGACTGTGCGTCGGAGCCGGGATGCGATCCCGGGCCTGGGGCCGGCAGATGCTTCATTTGCTGCAGGATTCAGGCGCGTTATGGGCGAACCTCGCGGAATTACGCGTCCAATTGATCGAACCGGCAGCCTCCCCCCTTCGGCCCCAGGCCAAGCGCTTACCGCCCGCTCTGCTTCGGCACACCTGGTCGCGCAGCCGGTGTACCTATGACCACGCTCACGAGCCACTCTGATATTCTTCTTTCACTAATCACAAATAAAAGCACTTTATTTCATAAGTCAGCACTTTTAAGTTTTAACACATATTTTATAATGTCGCACTTTTAACACTATTTTAAGTCAATCGCAAATACCCTATTTGTTCGCATGCCAAAATAAAATTATATTTACCCTACCCTACAGCCTAATGTCTACGACGATTAATACATCCTATTGTGATAATTGGAAGTCAAGTTCTAAGATTTACATTAAAATAATATGCAACGCGTTATTTCTAATCAACCTGTAATTGTTTTTAGTGCAACACAATATAAATTTATTCTGTACCAGTTATTCGAAAATAATGTGATTTTTTTTAGAATTTGCCCTTGGAGAGGTAAATTGTTTGACATTTCCACCAACAGTGCGAGCGTCGAATATATTACTGATATTTTATATCATTTCAAAAGAAACATACAACTCCAAGTAAATCTTAAATATGTCGATTCTACAATTTTGGTTGACGTTCCGGGCCATAAAGTTCCTTTTGCGCTCACGTTTGAACATAACTGATGATTCAGAGTGGGAATAATGTAGCAACACTCATCTCCAAGAATTGTTTTCCTTTCTACCTCAAAATTATGTAATGATATGTAATGCCCTTTTAATTAAATTCCCAAGACCACTTTAAGTACGTTAATAATATAAAAATTTGAAAAAACAATTTTAGAAAAAACCAGCCCAATACATACCGATAGATCTTACACTTAATATCATTTTAACTTTTTACCTTAGCAGACTACAAAAGATGCAATGTAAAATAATAATATCCCATATCCAGTTATGAGCACAGCGTTGGAGCAAGAATATTACATTACAATTCAGAGTTTTTTTTTGCTTCAAAAGTCGTTCACACTAATACCGCAACATGATATTCGTCTACAGGAAAACCTAAACTGCACAGCAAGATGGATAACTCTAGGGAATACGAATTATAGTACGGGTAATGTTGAGCGCAAATTACATTATCACAAAGAGGTCACTCGATTTTGTATTCATGTAATAACAAGGCGTGTGCTGCGGTCCGATGACAGAACCAAATAATTTGCGATGCCACGCGGACAGTGCGCGGAAATGATACAATCGAGAGCCTCGCCGGAGGAACGGCTGATGGAGGGTTCCATGTAAAATACATGGCGTGCTCTTGCACTTTAATCGGGGTCAGCAAGCGAAATGCTATGCGGTTACACCGTTAAATTAAACACGCACACCTGGATCCTGCTCTTACAACACTTTTCTACAGCACCTTTGCAATTGGCGGCATGCAGTGGAATTCACTAACCAACCGAAGCGGAAAATTGTGTGATGTTCGTTTTATAACACATTCCAGATTTCATAGCCTGGAAAATGTATTCGGACGTTAAAAATTAATAAAAAAACATTCTAAATTATTTTCCTCTCGTCTGGATAATATGTTTTTTTAAACAAAATGCGCAGCAACATCTCTATTAATAGGAAAACTATTGTCTTGATTCATGTTACTTCTTTCAAAGATTAAGTAAATATTTGTCATTGTTCATTATTAAACTTATAGCAGGAATATTTTTATTTTATTATTTCCATTAACAAAATACAAGACAAATTCTAGAACAGTGCATTCAAAATTCGCTTTAATCCACTTTCATTCTAACACTATTTTCAAATCCGTTTCGATGTGACATGGGATGATTGCATCAACAGTGCACTCCATCAAATGAGAGGCACTTGATTACCCCATAAAACGATGATTGACAGCAGAACTCATTACCAGCATACTTGCTCCATCGCATCGCCAACCCATCCAGGCCAGTTACTCACACTACCTGCTCCCGGCAGCTTCTAGTCTGTGTGGCCGCGAATACATGAATGCCTCCCAGATTACGGCCCGGCGCCCGCGCGCCAGCTATTTCCATATCCCGACCACAGATGGCACAACAAGTCGACTTTACAAACCAAATGGTAATGGATTTATTTTGCGCCATTATGAATGCAGGGATTATCAGAACTCGCTGCGACGCGGTCTCTGGGCCTGTGTAGCGGTGGTACTTCGCCGTCGTCGCCATGGCGGTGGCGAGGACGGACTCTCGCCCCGTGAAACGCTGATGTAAGCGTTGCTACCGCGATACATATGTAGATTAGTTCGGTTAATTCCGACGCTTCTCGCAACAGGTACATTTGCACGACTATTTTGGAGATATTGTTTGCGTAACTGTTGCGTGCCGCCCAGTTAAATATTCCAGAACACATTTTCGGCACCTACGTTACAAATGATGAGCCATCCCAACATTTCGCTTGGGGAACGGGTTTCATTTGTCAACGTATTGTGAACACTAGGACAGTGTTCCAATTTTACCACATGAGAGTACTTACATTCTGTTTAGCTAATATGATCTAGGACTAGGAACGGAAAATGTATAACTAGATGAGACCAGAATACTATTTCCATATGCTAACAGGCGATATAATAAAATAGTGACATATAAGAACAAAAGCTGCTTCTCTGTTTCGCGGCATACTAAAAACTTTAATAAAATATTTTTTACATTTCCGATTGTGCCACATACAAATGTGGGTCTTGGTCCACTTCCGAGTTCTCGCAATACTGTTGGAGTTCCTCTACTTGATGGTGTCAGAGCCAACAGTAAACCAGCCCAACGCCAGACCCTGCAAGTGGAACTGGAAATAGAATTGGGAAGGGAAATTGCGCGGGGTCTGTACTTCTTTGCTTAATATACTGCACCGACTGCCGCCTACAGTTGGCTTTAAACACAGTGTATTATTATTATTATTATTATTATTATTATTATTATTATTATTATTATTATTATTACTTTTTTATTATTAATTGTTTTTTTATTATTATTATTTCATTACCGATTAAGCTTTCACCTCTTTCTGTTTTTTTTATATTTTGTTCTCAATTCATCACATTCAAACACACGAGGTCACAGTTGCAAACGGTGCAATAAGTTTCTCGGGGCCCGGGGTGGATTTTAAATGGTTATTAATGGTTAAATAAATAGTTCACGTATTCACCGTTGCAATTATAGGAACTCTTAAAACAAAGTTATACATAATTATAAAAACAAGTTATTAAAATTTTCGTTTAAATCTGATTAGTATCAAGCATTTTTATAAACAACTCTAATAAGTAACCCAGTATTCATGTGTAATCAATTGAGAATGAAAAACGTCGGATAGAATGTTTCCAACTTAGGGTGAAAAAGCATTTTTCTGAACAATTTAATAAAAAAATGTCATTAGCAGATGTCGCGAGCCTGCAATACGGAAATGTGAAGTGATAATGATACCATGACACCAGTTATGCCGCTGACATTTACAGGGCACACAAAACTCCCTCATTTGTTGAAACGCGAGACAAGAGAATTCATTCTATTGTCACTTAATTACAAACAATGGGTGGGGTAGAACTGATGAAATGTTATTTTCGTAAAAACCTTTACAAAGGCCCGTTCATTTCAATAATAAACAAAAAGACAATACTCCCTCGCTTGGAGTACAAAATTGACTGATGGAGAGAAATTTTCTCAACTAAGGTTACACAAAAACCAAGTGTAACCTAATTTTGTGGTATATTTCATGAGGCTATTCTCGATCGTTTCTAAAAGCCAACGTCGCCGTTTTTTCGGTCTGCACGGGTATCTACATTGGGATCGACAGTGAAACCGTTTTACGAGGAGATCAATTGGGGAGTAGGGGAGGGAGGTCGGGACGGTCAATGACAAACAAAACAATCGACCGTCGGGTCGAGTGTGACCGGACGTCCAGTCGGCGGACTCCATTACATGGACGGCGCCTGTGTTTACTCTCCAGAGGCACCGAACACGCTTTCACCCCTTTCTGTTTTTGTATATCTTGTTCTCACTTCTTCTTCACACTCTTAACTCAGGGTCACTTTCGAGGCCATATGTGCATAATGCGGGAAGTTTCTCGGAGGCGCTGTTGCTTTTCGATAAAATGTGAAACGATTATTCAAAACCAGAAGTAGAATCATGTATAATTTTCAGTACATAGATGTACATTAAAACTTAAAATAAATGTTTACATTTTGTTAACAGAAATAATTCTATGGCATGACGTGATTAAATAATGTTCTACACCTAGGAGCAACTTAAAATTTATGAAATATTTTTATTATCCTGAAAGGGTTTAACACTATTTTAGTTAAATTCTATTCATCTACAACATTCCAATCAATATTTTTGATTACCAGACATTTGAAAACGTTCTGCAAAGTACTTCGATTGCAAACTGGCGATGACATCTAATGTTTAAGTAATTCATTAATATACTGGATCCATTAAGTTAAAAATATACTTGTGAATTTCAATCTAGTTCAAAATAAAATTCTCATACTTTATTAGCAATATCCGTATGGGTTCGTTTAAATTGGAACCTGGTACTTAGCCAGATCTAGATGTTTTAATTCCCCTCCCTTCCAGCTTATCCTGCGCATTCGTCGCCGAGCAGTGGGGAATTTTCGTCCTCGGCCGCCGCGGAGGCGAGTCGCGCCCGAGGCGACGGGACTGTGCAGCCAGCCGTCGCATTTGCATAACAACCTTAAATCATGATCCAGTTTGAAAGGCTATGGTACTAGGCGAAACGCCTCGAATTTGCAATAACTAACGCTTTGTTCTCACACGGAGCCGCTCACAAATGGCGAGCGGCCCAGCGGCCCGGGCGGGGCGGGGCGAGCGCGCGTTGGGGCGGCGGAATGACGGCAATGAGGGGCTGGTGAAGATGAATGAATGATGGAGATTAAAAATACGGTGGAGAATTACTTGAAGCGCAATGATGTAATAACGGAATAAAAATCATGGAATAAATCACTAAAGGGAAGGAAACTGAAACGATGAGATGAATACGACAATAACAGATTTTGACAAAGTGCTTTGTTCAAAGAACATTGAAAGAAGATTGAAACAGTAAATATTAATAATTTGATAAAAATAACTATTTGTAAGTGAACGACAATAAAATGCAAGACAACATTAATAATGTAGAACGTAAATTGGATAAGGAGAAAGCTGACGGAATAATCAAAATTGAGTACGAATAGACGTTGTGAAAGTACTGGACAAAAAAGATGGACACAGGAATTAAGCAAAACCAGTAAATGAAACAAAAGGAATACCATTGATCCAAGGAAGCAACAGAACAATTTTGTGCAACAGAAATATAAACAAGGACGTGTTCCCGACAACACTTCGGCATACAGATAACTGAATTACAGAAACTGCCAGCTACGAAGAACATGCGACAACAGGAGTACATTGGTGGCTTAAAAAAGTGGGAAGATGCTGCATTGAGCTAAGAATAAGAAGCCACACATGTCGCACCGGAGAACGTGGGCGCTTCACTGCCCACGCGCTCACTGAGAAACGCGAGGGTTGTAAAGTCGCTTGTTCGCAGGAAAAGCGAGCTAAGTCCTTTGTGAAGATGTCAGTCACACATTTCCCTCGAATACGGAGTCCATTATAAAATGTAGAAAGTCAAGTACTATTCAGAAAGTATAGTAAATTACGAATATTTGTAACAATCATTCATGTATCTCTAATCTTTTCAATTATTTTAAACTATACATTCAAGGGAAGGTAGATGCCGAGCGACTTATCTCCCACAGAATTACGCGAGGAATTCCCGCACTCGGCAGAACTTTTTTTTTTTTTGGTTATTTAAGGTCGCATCAACATCTAGGTCACTAGCGACCACTATTGGAGTTAATGTTATGATAACTGTGAAGATGAAACGAAATGGTGATGATAAGGGGTTCAAAAATTGTAAAAGTTGAATTTTTCAGCGTATTCCTAAAACTACAATATTGAAAACAGAGATTAATTTATCTGGGAAAAATCTGTCCTTCAAAGATATCTTTAAATTAGGTCAGGGACTTTTTTAAATAGTAGTTTTTGGGCAATTTTTTAATATTGGTAATTTTGTTTAACGCTTCAAATTTTTAAATGTCTCTTTAACTCATAGGACAAAAGTCGCTTAAAAATAACGCACGTATCATTTTCGTTGAACTTCATTAATTTTCGAAAATTGCAAAATTAACAAATGAAGCCAAGAAGGATATTCTTTGCTGCACTACTAGTTTTTTTCACATGGCATTACTGCAGGATCTCATCTCATTTCATACGTTTTCGTTATTTTCCTATCCCTGTGACATATCCTGAAAGCATCCTTACACACTCGGAATAAGGGAGAATATTATCCGTCAGATTTTAGGAGACTAAAATTAAACCGTACATTGAAAGTTTCCAAACACACCCCGATTTGCTACCGATTTTATTCATCTGGTGTTTTCTTCTCGGTCCTCCTCCATGTCTCTCTCTCCCTTTGGTCTATCAGTTGCTCGCTTTTGTTAAAGAGATGGTCTTGGCGACGGCCATTCGCTACTTGGTCCGTAAAGGATCATAATCCTGAATAGATATGCGCACATTCTTTCACTACAAGGAAAACCCTGCTCGTGTATCTTGACGAAAATTAGGAGCCGGATGGGTTTGATTGATTGATTTTTTCGTGTTTCCGGGCGCGTCAACTGCTTCGGTCATTATCCCCCTTAGTATTGTGCATGTTTTCTCTCTCGGGAGATGGCGGTGATCTTCTCACGCTGAATGGCGAGATCCGGCGCTGACCTACCGTAAGCTAGTGGGGTTTCCCTCTAACCAGGACTTTCCCACCAGCAGGGCACCGCCCCAGCCGGGACAAGCTCTAAACTCCCGACCGATCTCCCGGAATATGTGTTAGTGTAAGTGTGTGTGTAAAGGGAGAGGATAAGACAAGGAAGAGGAAGGACAGATCGCGCGCGGTGCGTGGCCCGTTTGGTAGGGTACTGATTTCTCCGGACCGCTCGATTTTCTCCGGACGTGTTAAACAGTATGGGTACAGTCAGCACTTGACTCCGTAACTCGTATGGCTCGTAAACAGGGGTTGGTAACCAAGTCCAGCAAACTACTACTTACCTTAAACAATGAATGATTATTTGTAGTAGTGTATGTAGGAAATACGCGGCGATTAGTCTTTCAGCTCACATTAAAAAGTAAAGAGAGCGACGGTTTCGAACCCACAAATCTGTCGTAAATAATGGTTGCCACCGCAACCATCAGCAAATTACAACATACACCCATTTCAATTTACCCAATCAAAACATGTATTACTAACGTAACTGTTTTCATCATTCTAACGTGTTGCATTTTAAATTATTGATTGATTGATTTTTTCGTGTTTCCGAGCGCGTCAACTGCTTAGGTCATTAGTCCCGTTAATGTAGTGCATGTTTCTTCTCGGGAGATGGCAGTCATCTTCCCCGCTGGATGGCGAGATCCGGCACCGACCTACCGCCGGCTAGTGCGGTTTCCCCCTAACCAGGACTCTCCCATCAGCAGGGCACCGCCCCAGCCGGGACAAGCTCTAAGCTCCCGACCGGTCTCCCGGAATATGTGGTAGTATAGTGCATGTTAGTGTAAGTGTGTGTGAAAGGGGAGAAGATAGGACAAGGAAGTGGAAGGAAAGATCGCGCGCGGTCCGTGGCCCGTTTGGTAGGGTACTGCTCCGGCATGCGCCTGGTGTTGATCGGAGAAACCACGGAAAACTACCGATCACAGCAGCCGTCCGCAAGAATTCTCCTCCAGACAGCGACTGAATTCGACCTAGGTGAAAAGCTAATGTCGAAAATCCTGCCGCCGTCAGGACTCGAACCTAGGACCTCCAGTCAGAGGCGCTGCAGTGGCATCAGTTGATGCGCTGAGCTACCGCTCCCGGATTAAATTATTGTTCTTCACCTCTTTATAATAATTTTGTATTAGTATCAATCTAAAGTTTTCTTATGTTTTCCCTTTCATATGCTTCTGTTTCTTTGCGGATCCCGACTCCCGTAATGCTATTTTTTATCAAACCTTTGCAATTCTACTTTTTATTCCGTTTGTTTCATCTCCACATCCACCGCTGTCTTTTATGCAGCAAGGGCCCTCGCCTGAGCCGTTGGGAGGAAAGTACGCATAAACCCCGCGTTTTGACGGCTTATTCTCAACCGAGGGCGAGAAGCGTAATCGGAAGAAAGAGGTTGCCGCGCTGCTCGCAGAACTGCGGCGCATCCAGCTCGGGGACAACGCAAGTGCCATCGCGGATGACTTCGGTCGATATGCCCTCAATACATTCTGGGCGTAATATCAGAGCGGGAAAGCCGCCGTGAAATTTATTTGGGTAATATTCGCAGTCTCGAAACTCTGACGCAGAAACAACAAACCGTGCTCTATTTGGCGACATCCAGGGCAATTATATTGGTGAAACACGACACGTAAACATTGTCGAATATACTACTAACGGGCGAGAGTTTAGTTCAGTAGTTTGTGTGCGTTACTGAAGCTGTCGACTGAAACCCCTTTCACTGTTGGAGCGCGAAAGCAAACTTTGTAATCTCGTGCGCCGAAATGCATAATGAAATTGAAGCGTAAAGTGTTTATAAGAACCGAATTATTGAGAGAGTTCTCCAAATTACCTTATGATACGTAGAGACGAAATGTGAAGGTCATGATTTTTGCAATACTGAGGTAAAAATTTTAACCACTTATCGAAGATGAGTGAACCGAGGAACTTGACTAAATAAACGTAATGAACATGTATAAAAGTAATGGAAACCAAAGTAAAACCTTTAAGTTACTCATTAAAAAAATACTGTTCTAATGGTTTTAAAAGCTAAAATACGTAAAACTATTTGTACGTTCATTGTACTATGTATCACAATGTTAGTATCTCTCACCATCACTAGTTAACATATACAGAAGAATGAAAATAACTTTGTTCCTCAGATGCAAAAGGTAAAGTAACTGCTACCTTTCACTGAATCAAAAATATTTATTTAGCTCAATAATTATAATGCATTTTTTCCTTTTCCACCATCAAAAGAAGTAAAAATCATCGATACATTCCTCATCCCGATCCTCATATAAAAAATAAAACCCGATCCTCATGTAAAAATAAAATCATCGATCCAGCCAATCGAGTTCTGAATTAGAAAGTGGGTGAGCTAACTATTCGGCGCTAGAGACGTAATAGCACTACTGTTTGCATATCCCACGCGCTGCGCCCTGCTGAAGTCAATTCAGCGGGCAAAAGTTGCCGCGCGCGCCCGGGGGCTGCGCGCCAGAGGCCTGGGCGTGGGCGTGGGCGTGGGCGGGGTCGGGGGCGAGGCCGCGGGCGAAGCGTGAATGGGCAGGCGTTCCGGAACGCGCGGCGCTCCCGTGGGGGCCGCGCCGCGCCGCACCTCTCAGGGGACCGACATTTCGTTAATTACCTGCGTGCTCCCGCCCCCTCCCCGACGCCCCCCCTGGGCGCCGGCACTTGCGCAAAATTCACCGCGCGCGGGGGAGTGTCAGCCCGTTTGGAAACTTCGACGGCGGCGGTGGCTGCGGCGCCGCCTGCCGGCGAGTGGTGGAGTTATTTAATTAACCTGAGGGAGCGCGCGGCGGGACGAGGCGGGGGCAATTTGGGCGGCGATGGATGCCGGTCCAAGGCGATGGCAGCCGGAGGACAGTGGTTGGCGGGGGGGGGGAGGAGAGGGGAGCGAAGGTGCGAGTACGGAAGTAGATGAATGGAAAAAGTAGTAGCAAAGGACGTCATAGGTAATAAATGGAGACCTTTATTACACCAGTTCGAAGAGCTAGGACAACAAAAGGCAGTGTTTCTATTGGGAGACTGAAGTGAACGCAAGACTAATGGCAAATTATACAGAAGTTACGAAAACCAAAAATGTTGGAATAGAGAGAAAATTTGGATTGCACTAATTTGACGGACCGGTATTGCCACCTCACAAAGAAAGAATGGACGAAGTAGAAAACTGACGCCATTATCAAGTTAAAGTCAAGTTAATTCTCTGACGCGATTACGTCAAAGAAGGGAACCAAAACACCCACAACCACCGACAAAAAATCGCCAAGAAACTGCATCAAAAACAGAAAGAAAAAAAACAGAGCAACAACGAACAACTCGGCAGAAGTGCAAAGCTGCACCGGGCGCAGAGAAGCCGCTGCTCCCCGAGCGACGCACGTGGCACATTAGTTCCCCGCAGCCGCACGCGTGATCCCGGACGCGCCCCCAGGCGGAGGGCGGCCCTCCTCGCGCCACCTGCGGCCGCGCGCCGCCCAAATTGCGAGCTGTGGCCCCCCAGGGTGGCCCGCCGTCGGAGGAACACTCCCCTTCCTACTCTCACGCCACACGCCACTACTCCTAGTAAAGCCCTCACCCGCGAGTGCCGTTTTCTACGCGATACCGAACAGCTCGGCACAAATATATCGCTAGGACACCGGCATTTCCAGACGTTATTTGCGACTGTGCACAGTAGAATTACGGAAGGTGTAAAAACCAGCCCTGATGAAAAAGGTTAAATAAACGAGGTTTCTGCGTCAAAAGTTCATTTAATTTGCGGTAGTAAACAGTGGGGCGCGTTGGAGACGAAAAAGTTAAGAGCGCTGCTCTGCTTCAATTGTGTACGTTTGCAAACTGAAAATAGAGGTTAGCCACACAGGTAGGATGTGGAATGATGAAAAGAAAAAAAATTACAACAAACTGAGGCCCGAATTAGAGTGGAAGTGACAGAAGTGTGCACAGGCAACCAGAGTTCAAGGTTCTCACAGTCCAATCAGTGGTTTCCAAATAGAAACTAGTGGTGCTAGAGAATGGGATAGACTTTCTCGTAGTAAAGTTTTCTAATATCGTTGGTGTGGACTGCCTTTAAGGTCTTGCCCCATCCTCTTGCCACCCGCCATCTACTGCCTTTCGTTTTGAAAGACATAGACTTTTTCGGTATCAGGGGACCCCAAAACGAGTATTTTCGTGGAAATCCCGAAATCTATTTTCCGCAGCATTACATAACTTTTTCTATACTTTAATACTCCGTATATATGTACGTAAAGAAGAAAGTAAACATAACATCAATAATATTTATTTTAATTTAATTTATATAGTTGGTATTGATGGATTAGATTGCCATCTTCTGTCGTATCATTGTCCTTAGAATAGTGTGTCCCCATTTATGAATATTGCGAAAATAGCTAGTAAAGTCGCTAACCGACTAATGTAGTAATAGAAAAACAATACGAAAAAAGTATTATGCGTCGTTTGTATTCTCAAAAGACAAAAAGAGAATTATTATTATTATTATTATTATTATTATTATTATTATTGTTATTATTGTCATTATCATTAGTATTATCACCATCATTAATTATCTTTAATAATAATAATAATAATAATAATAATAAGAAGAAGAAGAAGAAGAAGAAGAAGAAGAAGAAAGGGCCGTTTTATTAGCAGCATCTAGCGTTGGTGGCGCTGGAACTCGGGTAGCTGGCTTGGTGCCCACCCATCCGGAGCTGCCAGGAGCTGCACGCGGCAGGGCGGCCGGTGCCCGGAGGCGGGCTGACGCGGGGC
This sequence comes from Teleogryllus occipitalis, assembly GCA_011170035.1. Classification (NCBI taxonomy): domain Eukaryota; kingdom Metazoa; phylum Arthropoda; class Insecta; order Orthoptera; family Gryllidae; genus Teleogryllus; species Teleogryllus occipitalis. The sequence goes on from BLKR01003931.1 coordinate 23,672, forward strand.
CCGACTCCGGATGCCTGGGCGCCGCAGGGAAGCCCGGAAGAGTAGCGGCGCTGCGAGGCAGGCCAACGTGCGGCAGAGCCGTCGCGCAGGGCGACGACAGAAGAAAGTGTTCAAGGGCGGCGGCCGCGGACGGGCGGGATTGTGGGACGGCCCTGAGGGGCAGAAGCCGCCGCTGCGTGGAATGGAAATAAAGCCTCCCGCGACTTCCTCCGTCCGGGAGATTTCATCGCAGCCTCTTTCCGGATGCCGCGCAGACGCCGTCCTCCCGCCATCCCCTCGCTCAGCGAGGCTCGCCCGCGCGTCATACATATTACAGTTGCGCGCTGCGCTCCTCGCCCAGGTCCCGCCCCGCCCCAACCCTCAACGCCCCGCACCGCCCCGCCCCGCCCCGCCCCGCCCCGCCGTCCAACGCCGTCCCCGGCCCGCGCCTCTGCCACCCAGCTGCCTCGGCTTGCGCCTCTCCGCCGACCTGCGCGCGCACGCATGCACAAGTGAAAAGACCTAATGGGACGAAAACTAATTAAAAAAGTACGTGGTCACAAGTGGATACTATTCGGTTTTCTTTTATATGAAAAAAAAATCGAACTCGCCAAAACAATAGGTAGGGATATATTATTACCTGACACCTGACTTTAATGATTAACAATTCTCTGTAATTTCAATTTTCTTTCAAAAAGAATTAAAATGTTTCAACATAAACCAAAAACATTGAACGCACCCATTGAGGGCACCCACAGTTAGGAAATAAACCAAACGGTAGGTATGTTTCTATTCACAACCCTGAAAAACATGTATGTATGTTGAAAAGGAAGACAATACATTAATAATAATAATAATAATAATAATAATAATAATAATAATAATAATAATAATAATAGTAGTAATGATTAACAATGACTAAATTAATGAAGACAACAATGGGTTCCTTGTTTTCTTTTCTTAAAGAATAATAACATTCGTTAGCCTGTAAGGCTTTTGGCAGAAGGTTAAGAAATATATAATTTAAGAAATATACAATTCTTAACTTTCGTTGGAAACGTGCTCCAACATGATGGGCTTCTACTTAACAAAAAAATATTTGCACAACAATAAAGATCAGTCGCTAGATGCCGCGCTGGTTATCGTTTATTTTTGAAATTTATTATTTAAAATTAGGGATATTATGCACAATACCTTTTCGTTCAATAAATGTGAGAAAATCATAAAAACTATGCTTTAATAAAGTTCCAAATCCTCTGCCAATGCCACTCATCGGGACCTATTTACAATTCAGAGCATAATGTGTTTGAATCATACAGTACTCTATTCCCTTCTTCAAATACACGACTTGTTAACTCTCTCAAAGAAAATGTTGCGTGTGAAGAGTTGGATGCTTTAAATGTATCTTATTCATCACACACCACCGAAATAATTTTGATCTACTCCGGGTAAGCATCCCACTAATTTAGTCTTCTATATATTAAGCAACCGAAATCCTACTTAAAAACCTACGTCATGGCTGTTGAGAATTCAGGTGGCGGCGATGAGGGTGAACTGGAACTACATAATCTTATGAAATCAGCAGGAGCCGTCGCCCTTTCACGTGAACATTTTGAGAGCTCGTTAGTATTCACAAGAAGCGCCCTCCGCGAGTCCCAGAGCTACGTCGGCGAGAAACTTAATTCTCGCTTTCTTCCAGTCACGAACGTCACCGACATTTGGTGCGATTACAGCAGAACAAAGAAATCCGAGAGGAAATTTATCAGCAGATGGCGGGCGACAGTTTGACAGTTCCAGCAAATACTGTATTGCTACTCAATTTACAAGTCTTTCCCTTTCAGAAAATAAGAGACGCCTTCTTCACTAAAAAGAACTACAAGCGATAAATATTTTTAATGTTATTTTCTGCTTCGAATCAACTATTGACGAATTCATTTACAAGGGTGTCCGGGAGACGCCCCATCCTAGAAACAGTTGCCAACGTTTCGGTCGTTGTTCTGGGACATTCCTCAAGGCAAAATGCCCACACCGTAAAGCATTTCGCCCTGAGGAAGGATGCAGAAAGACGGTCGAAACGTTAACTGTACCTACGGCTGTCGTCTCCCGGACAGTGTATTGACTCCTGCTGCAGAAACCTACGCTTTCTCGTCGAAAGATATTGTCGCGCTTTTCTCCCTTCAAACTGCATTAAAAGAAAGAAAGAAAGAATAAAGAAATATCAATCAAGTAAACAGACAATTCCATAGTATTTGAAAATACCCATCAATAATATAATGCAAGACGTCCATCAGAAAGGATAAAAATATAATAAAAAAAGCCTTATTTTATTTCTTAAGTGGAACATTGCGTGTGGATATTTACTCATCTTTATAGTAGAGAATTTTGGAGAAATCAATCGCGATATTCAGTATCATCGGTAGGATTGAATTTCATTGTCGAACATGAAAGAACGGACACATGACAAAATGAAAAAGAGCGTCCAGTGCCTTGTCTCACCCTCCGGCAAGCGCCCAACTGGCAACCCCCGGCGCGAGCCGTCTTCATTCAGGGGCCGCGGGCGCGCCGTTCCGTTGACCCAGTCGCTCGCTGGAGCGTTCAACCGCCAGTCATCACGGGCGAGCGGAGAAGGGTGGGCGGTGAGGACTGGAAGGGGAGGGAGGGGAGGGGAGAGCGGGGCGGGGTGGGGAGGGGCGGGGAGGGAAGGGCGGGGCGGAGAGGGGCTGCGCTGGTCGGGGAGGAGCTGGGCTGGTCGGGGAGGAGCTGGGCTGATCGGGGAGGAGCTGGGCGGGGCGGAGCGGGGAGGTGCTGAGCGGGGCGGGGAGGAGGTGGGCGGGGCGGGGCGGGGCAGGGTGTGGCGCAATATCGCCGGCGGCGGGGGCGGGGGCGGAGGTGCAGGGGAGGGGAGGTCGCGACGGCGCGGCGCGGCGGCGCCGACCCGGCGCCAAATTGAATTATCCGGCGGGGCGGCTGACGGCGCGCCGACCATCCCGGAACGGAGTCTTGCTCGTCTGACGGCGGCGGAGGTGCCCCCCCCCAGCAGGCGCTCGGCACGTCCGCTTGCAGCGGGCGACGATCGCCCACGCACCCACCCCCGACGACCTGCGCTCTCATTTGTCGCCCCCACCGACTCAAGCGGGAGCTCTGTCACTTCGTTGGAACATCTGCTCAAGTATTTGGGACTCGGAGTCAATGAGAATGAATTTCTTTACTCACAGTTATTTCCCTTTCAAGATAATGTTGGATAACATACTTTTACAGCTATGTTAATGTACACTGACATTACGATATGAATATAATATTCCGAAAAAATACGAACGGATATAACCAGTCGCAGCTTACAAATGGTCATCGACTCATCACATACCTATGTGGCGGCAACATACTTAGAAACATGAATATTTCGATTTCTTAAAAACACGAATATTATTCTTATTTGAATTAGACATTTTATTATTTGTCGCGTTGACAATACTTTATTTACTATTTATATTACTAGGAATTTTTTTGAGTTGCATGCAGGCAATCCTAAGTCATACAGAGGTCATACAAGCGCATAACGTAATTGTGCTACTGTTGTTTTTGCGAGGGCATTTCACCACACATTTTATGCTTTCATATAATGTTTCTTTCTCAGTCACTCGCCTTGTGTTTAGATTCACTACGAAAATCAGCGCTCCCGAACAGCAGTGTCCCTGTTTCCTCACATATTTATCAAGCGGCACGCCGATAATTGAGAATCACCTGTTGCCGGATTTCGGCGTATAGCCCACGTATTTCTACAGACGTAGGCGATCTGAGCTCTTGAAACTTACAGGTCATTTCTATTACGTTCATTTAATTGGGCGATTCGTCCCCACCTCTAACGTTGACCCCATTTTGCGAGGTTACCGCACCCTACAGCCAAGCCAATATTCCAGAGTTGGAAGAAAGAAAAAAAAAACATGGCGTTTTCGGATGTCACGTAACATTTACTTGCATTACGCAATTTTAAAGTTATGTTTGAGAGATCCACGACAATTGTATAAGTGTGCATGTCGCCTCAAAAGGACATCCCTAATAGCGCAATAACCGCCCAAGTATTTCGTTCGTATTGTTCTCGAACCGAGTGTAACGAGTTACAAACTGTTAATTGTACTGTACAATTTTGAGTGGCATCGTGACCTTGGTGTCCTTGTACAATTTCACTTAGGTGTCGCATAAGGTTGCGTGCGCAAACTAATTCCACTGTATTGATCAGTGGTGTATTTCTTGTTCCGCCTGTGTAGGACCACTCATGCTTCTGCCTGCTAGTTCGACACATCACACTTCGTCAGCAATACAATAAATAATCGAATGCAATTGCAAATAAATAAAATGTTGTCTTAATCCCGTATATGTGTATGTTGTTCGAAGGATTCCATAACCTACGTTCTATTTGAAACGCATTGCTGACCTATTTTAAGGTTTTATATGTTTGCGCGAAAATACCGTTGCACGCAGTCCACTCTTTCATTACCCATTGGACTATGCTGAACAGTGTATCTTCCACTACGTATTCCTCGAGTACTACATACTTATACACTAATCCGAAGTGTTTTACTATTAATATTAATAATTTTAACACTAATAATAATAATAATAATAATAATAATAATAATAATAATAATAATAATATGGAAGAAGAAGAAGAAGAAGAAGAAGAAGAAGAAGAAGAAGAAGAAGAAGAAGAGGATGAAGACCTCTGTCTGATGCGTGAATTGATCCAGAGCAAGTAAAGCCCCGTCGGGCACAATTCCGAAGACTCAAACCTCTTCCGAGTTTTCATTTACAACTTCCCTCCCTGCCCTTCCGCGGGGGCACGTGGCGGGCCGATGGCGTCTCGGGGAGATTTATGCGCGCGGCGCAGGGCGTCTGGGGGCGGGGGTGGGGGGTGGGGGCTCACGTCGCGGCGGCGGCCGGCAGCTGGCGGCGCCCCGTAACGAGCATCTAACGGCACAATTAAGGCGACTGGAGGGCAGCTGTCACTGGCCCGGCCTCTGCCACGCACGATGCGCCAACGGGCAAGGACAGGCTCCTAGTGTTCCTGGTGTTGTATTGTCGTATGGCGTGTTGAAAATGACGCAAAATATATACGAGGGGAATGTGTTGAAAACGACGCGAAATATACACGAGAGGAATGCTTTGAAAATGACGGAAATGTATAATCCGAGAGCAATAAGATTTAAGTTATTTACAGTCTGCACGCGATCAACGATAATACCTTTAGAAATTCGAGGATGGAAACGGGGAGAGAGAAATATCATGTGTAGTGTAAGACACTGTAAAAATAATCATATGGGTTAATTTGAGAATCTACGTAATCTAACGTACAGTGTTCTGAGTTGCAGATGACGTGCGCATGATATTTGTAGAAGAAATAAATGGAATGCTAGGGGGAGATATTTCGTTGCTAGCGATGTAAATAGATTACGAATATAAACAGCAACGACATAGAATGCAGTTATGATTCTGAAGCAGGCGGCAGGAGCAATGTTGAGCGGCTGGAAGGCACTTTTTGGAGGAGAAAGCAAGATGAGAAACGCCTAACGAAGTGGGACGTGGCGAGGCCGAGCGATGACGAAGACGAGGGCTTAAGAACCTGCTACAACGACGAAAGCGGTTACTGAGGAAAGCCCGTTAATGCTCGGATCCCCACCCCTACCCCCTCATTCCCGAAGCCTCCGCTCGCCTTTAAGACCAGCCGGGCGCCGGCCCCACGACCTCCTAGGGCTTCCGGCGGCGCCTTCGATGGCGTCCCCGGCCCTGCAGCCAGCCGGGCACTGACTTCCCAAGTCATTAATCTTAAAGGGTACTCCCGGTCGATGTTGCGGAAACTTCAAGTGGTAGGCGTTTACCGCGCTATGGCCCGCCGGTGTTCAACGGCGGGGAGGTAAACGATGTTCGCCCATTACTCAAACACGAGTGCCCCACTCGTGACGGTACTTTCATGCGCACACCGGCCGGGATTTATTAGCGTAATCCATGCAGCGGGGAGGTGGTAAAAAAAACACGAAAACCTGTCCGTGTTCCAACTGCTGCCGCCACGCCGCCGCCGGGATTTCCGAGCGGGCGCCACGGCGGCGGCCTCTGCTGCTGGGCGGTGGCGGTGGCGGTGGCGGTGGTGGCGATGGCGGCGACGGCGGCGGCGGGGGCGATGGGGGCGGCGGCGGCGGCGGTGGCCGCGGTGGTGGCAGGGGCGGCGGCGGGTTCGGCGGCGGGGGCGGCGGTGATGGCGGGGGCGGGGGCGGCGGCGAAGGGGCGGCGGGGGCGGGGGTGATGGCGGGGCCGGCGGCGGGGGGCGGCGAAGGGGCGGCGGGGGTGGCGGGGGCGAGTGCGGCGGCGGCGGGTGCGGCGGCGGCGTTGGCGGGGGCGGCAGCGGGGGCAGCGGCGGCGGGGGCGGCGTTGTGTCCACGGGAGTGCAAATGCACGAAACGGGCCGGAAAACGCCCAGAAAGGCTTTAACTTAAAAACAGGGTTGCGCTTTTCTACGCGAAATGCAGTCCGCCCACCGTGAAATACCACAGCATTCACAGGGAGCCCTGTCCGACGAAATAAACCACTACTGTCACCGGAGTTAAGGTAGTGGATATTTGGGGTGCCAGGGCAGAATTCAAGAGGCAGTGTATGTTCGAATCTCGTAGAACGTGGAGAAGTAATGTAAAGAGTAAGGGCGAATAAGAAAATATAGTTATCAAGATTAAGAATAAAGATTTTAAAACATTCACCTTACAACAAAGAATAAAGGAAGGACGACATTAGGACAGCCAATGAACATCAAATGAAAGCTTGACAATGAACACAAATGCCTGTGTATCAGAATATGACAAGAGGATAATGTTCATGGAGATCACATTAGGTTTCAAAGAAAGAATTTTAGATTTAAAGAAGAATAAGAAATAAGCAACGAATATTATTTACGGGAGAATTTTGTAAGGCACTAACAAAAAGAGCAAAGGAATATGAACAAATAAATTACACAACAACTGCAAGCCTAAAAAAGAATTAAACAAAGACAATGGATGAAAACAACGAAAAACAAGTGGTGAAAATGGTTTGAGAGGTTCAGATTCTCACACGTAGATCGAAGTAGTAGATGCTTCGCACAGACTACCACGTATACGTCCAGTCGACACAACGGACAGGACGGCGCGTGCACGACATGCATATAAACATATAAGAAAGCGAGCACGCAAGGAGAGGGTACAAGCCAAGAGGCAGTAAAATGGTAGCCTCCGTCACGCAGAAGTGCATGCAGAAGCACGGCCAAGATAACGCGAAGCGATGCACGGCAGCGGCACGGGAGCAGGGCGGGGCGAGGCGCGACGCGGCGTCAGCGACGGAGGCGGCGACGGAGGCAGGGTAGTGGGCGGCGAGGCAGTATGCAAATTTCGTTTAATATCCCCGGGCTCGCGCCGGGCTGCGAGGCGGCGAGGGGCCGCGGCGGAGGTCGGCGCAGGTCGCCCACGCGGGGAAAACAAAGCGCCAGCGACAGGAGAGGGGCGGCAGAGGTGGCGGGGATCACGGTGGAAACAATGTTTATGCTGGCTGGTGGTGGTGGTGGAGGAGGCAGCGATGGTTGGCGGTGGCAGTGGTGAAGGCAGACGCAGAGATGATGGTGACGGTTAGGGTGATAGTGCTAGCGCTGGTGCTAACGGCGATGGCCAGGGCGGGCGAGTGTGGTGGGAGGGGGAAAGGGTAAGAGTAAGGGTTAGGGTTAGGGTAAGAGTAAGGGTTATGGTTAGGGTTAGGGTAAGGGTTAGGGTAAGGGTAAGGGTTAGGGTTAGGGTAAGGGTGAGGGTAAAGGCAAGGGTACGGGAAAGGGAAAGGGAAAGGGCCTTTGCGCCCTGCCTTCGCGGAGGCGGAGGCTGCACGTTGCGCAGCCCGCCGCCTGTTTCATTTATGCATTGGAGCCGGGATGAAGCAAAACATTGATACAAAGGTAGCGCAGAGACCTCAGCAGTTACGGGATTATTCATTCCTTTGTCATAATGGTTGTAAACTGAAGAAACGTAAGCTTGGAAAGGTTTTTTTCGGATCGATTGAGTCAATGGACGTAAGAACGTTGCTAGAAGTTTCTTTAACAATTAGGACAGGAATTACAGAATGATACTACTTGTTGTGCTTTATATTTAAAAAAAATTGCCTTAGTACAATTTTCGCAGTAATACCAAAAAATAGTATTTTGAGACATTCATTTCAAAAATTTAGAAAAGTATGATTTCTTTTATTTTACATCCTTTTCTATATTACGAGACATATGCAGCATTAAAAAAGGATAATTACTGCTAATGGCGTTAAAAGACTCCTTTCGAAGAATACCTTCAACCACTCAGGCGATTCGACATTTTGTATTTTGCAAATGAAATGAACGGGAAAATGAAGTAAATGAACCCATATTAACGTCAGTGCAATGACTGAAAATATTCATTTGTTGCCAAGCACCAGTTATGGACACAATAAAAATGAATGCTCGAGAAGGAAAGGAACAATACGATAGAAAAAGTACAATGTCACTACTTTTCACTTCACAATTTCACAAAAACCTAGAAGTCACACATCAGTCTCTTGGAGTGTAGAGTTTGCTGAATGGTAAAACTGAATAGAATGCGAATGATGGGCAGTGCTGTTAAACGGAGTCATGAAAGAAACGCAAGGTGCTTAGAATGTAGTGACCCAGGGCCAGCGGGGGAAGGGGGATGGGTAGAGAAGGGCTATACTGGGAGTTCAGGGGTATTCTCCTATTTCGGTGAAAGCTCATTATAAAAGACGCGATATAGCATGCTGGAGAAGCGAATAGTTATAAGGGGTCGGAGAATGAGAATCTTGGGAAGTAGTGCACTAGACAAGAGGCAAAAGAGGGTGGGGCAGGACCACGCCCAGGACAGGAAACCACAGGAAGGACTGGGCCGCGGATGCAGTGCGGCGGGAGGAAAGCGATATACAGCGCATTCGCCAACATACACGCAACGCGCAAACCTACACGTTGGATTGCGGGTATCCCGCGCCAGATATCTCCCCCAACGGAGAACAGCTCAGCGGAATCAAGCGTAAAACTCTTGATGTGTGGTAGTGTTATTCATGTAAGTGTGTGTATGTGGGAGTGGAGGTAGCCCGGATGAGGAAGGAAAGATCGCGCACGGTCCGTCCGCAGTTTGTTAGGAGGCTGACCCAGCATTAATCTGGTATTGATCGGAAAAAACACGGGAAAGTACTAATTAGAGCAGCTAGATGGTAGAATTCGTATCCAAACAGTACTTGAATACGATTAAGCTACGTAAGTAGTCAAAAATTCGCCCTCGTCGGGACTCGAAACCTAGGTCCTCGCGGACAACGATACTGCCGAGGAGGCTGTGATGTCGCTGAGGTGTCGTAGTCTGTGGTAGACGGGAGGCGAGGTGAGGAGAGGAACACGCGCAGGACACAAAACTACAAGCAGCGGCGGGTGGCATGTGGCGGGCGAGAGGCGGGCGAGTGAGGGCGAACGCAGCGAGCGGCGGAAAAGTGGCGGGGCGAGCGGGGTGGCAAGCGGGTGGGTGAGTGGGGGCGAGCGGGGGACAAGCGGGGACGTTGGGACAGATGGTGGGCGAGCGGCGAGGTGGAAGCGAGCGCTGGTGGTGGGCGAGCCGGGGAGATGAGCGGAGCTGAGCGGACGAGCGGGGATGATGTGATTTGAGCGGGGACGAAAAATGAGCCAACAGCTGGAATGATGGTTGGAGCTGAAGATGATGGAGGCGTGGAGCTGGCAAGTGAGTGCTGGGCTTGTTTGCGGGCTGGCAGAGCGGCGGAGCATGAAAGAGCGATGCATGAGCGATATGGCTGAGCTGGCGGGATGGGCGTGGGCGGGCGAGCGGCGGGCGCGGGCGTGGGCGAGCGGCGGGCGGGCGGGCGGGCGATGGCGGCGGGCGATGAGCGGCGGGCGGGCGGGCGAGAGCGGCGGGCGTGGGCGGGCGGGCGAGCGGCGGCAGGAAGATGCTGGCGGGCGGCGGGCAAGGCGAGATGGTTGGATGGCGCATGTATGGAAGAGCAAGGTACATGGCCATGGCTAAGGGCAGTGGTTGCTGGCCATGGCATGGCTATGGCTGGCGGCTATGGCCATGGCGGCTATGGGCGGGCGAGCGGCGGCGGCGGGCGGCGGGTCGAGCGGCGGTGGGCGGGCGGGCGGCGGGCGGGCGGGCGAGCGGCGGGCGCGGGCGGGGCGGCGAGCTGGCGGGCGGGCGAGCCGGCGGGCGGGCGGGCGAGCGGCGGGCGGGCGGTTGTAGCTGCGGGGCGGCGGCGAGCGGCGGGCGGGCGGGCGAGCCGGCGGGCGGCGTTGAGCGGCGGGCGAGACGGGCGGGCGAGACGGGCGGGCGAGACGGGCGGGCGAGACGGGCGGGCGAGACGGGCGGGCGAGACGGGCGGGCGAGACGGGCGGGCGAGACGGGCGGGCGAGACGGGCGGGCGAGACGGGCGGGCGAGACGGGCGGGCGAGACGGGCAGAGCGGGGGGCGTGGCAGTCGGTGTCATACAAGTCCCGTGCGGGCGGCGCACAAGAAGCGCGCCGTGTGCGGCGAGGAGCGCAGCGGCAGCGGGTGCTTAAACAAAGAAAGCGACAGCCGACGAGAGGGGCCTGCTGGTGATAAATGAACACCATGAGCGGCGGCCGCGCGGCGGCATGAGAATGGCCGGTTTCGACTCACCCCAAGTGGCGTGTACACGAACGAGGAGGGAAGCGGGGCGTAGTGTACAGAGTGAGGTAAGACACTGAATATGTCTGGAATCGTATTGGAACACATCAGGGAATGAGGCGGTAAGAATAGTGTGAAAAAAGTTTGAAAAGACAGTGATAAATCTGCACTAGTCAGCAGAAGCAAGGGTAGGCGTAGATGGAAATAAATCAGATATTTCTTTTAAAAAACGAAAACAATAAATATTCCACGCTACAAGTGACGATAAAACAAAATACCGGAAAGTGGAAATCAAATGTAGTCACGTTTAAGATAAACGTCCAAATAGCGTCATATACGCCACATCAAGCACTGGCCACCAAATACGAATAATTCTAGTACTAGATAGCCGGACGCGAAAACAGACCAGCCTGCCGTCCAAAGAGGAGGGGGAGGGGAGGGGGAAGGCTGCAAAAGACGTGGCCGGAGCGCGGAGAAGGAGGCGTGGCAGCCTGGCCACCTCACTGGAGGGGCGTTTTTGCTGGGCGCTTCGCACCGCAGCTCCAGGGCGGAAGCAACAAAATATCGCCATTCAGCGCCAAAGGAATTTACGTCCACGAGACGAGGGCCGAGACTTCTTGCCCGCGGAAACGGCCAACGCGTCTGTGGCAGAGAGCGGCGGTGGCGGCGGAAGCGGGGGACGGAGACAAGGATGGAGGTAGCGGGTGCACATAGTTGCCGAGGAAGGAAAAGACGGTGATGGCAGAACTCGGAACATGTGGAGCAGACGAAGTACAAGGAAAGCAATACATACTCTAGTACATCGAACAGAATAGTGCACACGCACTCTATTGTAAATGAAGGAGCAGCTGATGTGACATCACACTTCGCAAGAGAAACAATGTATCGTAAGATGTGGAAAATTGATGTTCACGACTATAAGCACAATGCCAGCTCTCTTTTCTCTCTTTCTCTCTCACTCACTCTCTGACACACTCACTCTCTGACTCACTCACTCTCTGACTCACTCACTCTCTGACTCACTCACTCTCTGACTCACTCACTCTCTGACTCACTCACTCTCTGACTCACTCACTCACTATTTCTCTATCTTAGTTTTATTATCGCACACACATTCGCGAACAAATATTTCCAAAATGACTTGATGCAGAAGTTGAATTCATACATTTTACAGTCCTAGACACAATATTCCATTAGGAGAGTCACAAATGTTCTCAATTATTCATCTTGTGATGAAATAGTTGTTTGGTTAAGTAACTACAAAAATGAAAAAGAAGGTATCGTGAAATGGGCGCGTCTCTACATATTCTGAATTTTTAATCAATATACACCACTGTTTTCATAAATAACCAAAATATGTCAATACGAAAACTCTACATATCCAAAACGAAAACTAAAACAATGATAAAAATACTAAAATATAGTAAATCCAGAATGGAAAGAAGAAAAAATGGTTAACAGTCTTTCCACGAAGCAAATAGATGCAAACAATTAGTAATTTGTGTACACGACAGAGTATTAATTCGGTCCTCTTTTCCCGTTACACGCGTGGTCCCCAATTTCACACCCAAACCGGATCTGCTGCGACCATTATGTTCCGTGTTCCGAAGCGTGCTATGACATCGTGATGCGGATGCATTTACACAATTTGTTGTCATTACAGAATGGTATCACGAATTTTACCCATGTGATTTCGGACTTCGGGTGCAGAGTTTGCGCAGCAAATGCAACAAATACGATGAAATACGTACCTTCCACAATGATATGTGCGCTATTTATTCGGTTTGCACGTTAGACCGAGTGCATGCGAATGAAATAAAATTGGAACTCAAAGCAGTCGAATTGAGTCCTTCGAAATGCTAATAACATTTCTCCATTGACAAATGAAACCTCCACAAGCGCGTACAATTCATCTCGGAAATATATCAACATAGAAACGAAATCATCAGAGGTAATATTGAATCTCTAGTAACACTAATCAATGAAATTGAAAATAAACATTGCTTTGACAATTCAGCATATATGTTATTTATATTTTTGCCCTAAGAAGCTCTTCTGAAGCTTATTTTGGACCGTTAATTTAGTAAACGAAAAAAGTTATTTCTCATTACTTCACAGAAAAATAAAAACCCAAATGTAGCCTTTATACTCAGAGACTAGAAATGAAATATTTCTTCAGTTAAAAGACCGAACTGTTGTAAACTCATAAAACTCCCCAGAGGAAAAGAATATTTATTACCTCGGCAATAACAAAAAGCGTCCAAAAAGTTATCAGCGTTCGAAACAACTTCCGAATTAAGTTAGCAAGAGCCGCAGTGCCTGAAAAGAAAAGCCGCCCTTCCCGCAGGCCGAACAGGTGGGGGAATTAAGTTGTCCCCCGCAATAAACTTAATCTCAAAGCGCCGCCGGTGTGTATTTTTATAAGATAGCAATGTCTGCGGCGGAGCGTAGCCTGCTCGGATCGACCACTCCACTAACACGAGAGCGTGGGGAGGTTACTTATATGACTCGACGCTCGGGGAAGGAAAATTTCTGACCGAAAGATAATGAGAAACTAGAAGAGGAGCGTAAATAAAGTATGTGTTATTGCTTCTAATGTAGAATAGATTTTTAACCGGTGGGAAAAATATTGTGCAAGCAAATATAAAATGTAGGTACGTAGTTATAAGAATGCCAAACCGCGATTGACTAAATACACTGTTAAGATCATTCAATATATTAAAGAAGATAAATTACAATTTAGTTATAAAACAACACTTAACACATTGCAAACATATTATCGAGTTACCATATAGAACTTGAGCCGACAAGTTGGAGAAAAATTACTTATAAAGAACATACGTTACCTAAAGTGAGTTTTTTTTTAATTGTACTAAATGGGTAGTTTCCTTCCAGACACTTAACTCACAAATTCAACCAAGACTACTTAAGAAAAACTACAGCAAAATAAAATCATGTTTAACTCAAACAAAATTTGTTCCTCTTTGACTCACGAAGTCAAAATAAAATATCTTTGCAACTGCACGTTTCAAATATCATCGTTTTCCTTCGATCTACGAGATTATCAAAGTCTATCACACGAATACCGTATTCTTTCCAAAAGACGCACAACAATTTCAATCTAAAAACGAACGATGGGGCGCGTATCATCTGTTAATTAAAATATTTGCGGTGGTGATGGTGTAACGGTTAGCGTATCGGACTGTTATACCCAAGTTTGCGGGTTCGAACCCGATCGAAGTCGTGGATTTTTAAGGGCGAAAAAAATCCTTCGTACGCCTTCCTTCGGAGGGGAAGTAAAGCCGGCTGTCCCATGTTAGTAGATTTACTGCATGTAAAAAAAAAGATCCTCAAGCCTAAATGAAGCCTCTGAGCTAAATTGAAATTGCCTGTTTCGTCGCCCAAGTAATACCTTCTTTCTCCCATGGTTGGTGAAAGGAGCGAAGCGGAATTTGCGTGGTCAGACGGAAGAGCAGGCCTCATGGCCTGAGTCTCGCCACGTAAAATAAGGCAAATTCAATTCAATTCAAAATATCGCAAACGACAACATCGGCTAACAGACTGTAGGGAGGCAAGAGTTGTTGGTTCTAGACTGCTTAGATGCGTGAATTCCTAACACTGAAATGAAATGGAAAGTGTAGGAGAATCATTTCACATAACGTTCACATTCACACACGTTTTATTCACTTCACATAATTGATTGATTGATTTTTTCGTGTTTCCGGGCGTGTCAACGGCTTTGGTCATTAGTCCCGTTAGTGTAGTGCATGTTTTCTCGGGAGATGGCGGTGATTTTCTCCCGCTGGATAGCGAGATCCGGTGCCGACCTACCGTCGGCCAGTGGGGTTTCCCCCTAACCAGGACTCTCCCACCAGCGGGGCACCGCCCCAGGCGGGACAAGCTCTAAGCTCCCGACCGGTCTCCCGGGATATGTGTTAATGTAGTGCATGTTAGTGTAAGTGTGTGTGTAAGGGGAGAGGAAAGGACAAGGAAGAGAAAGGAAAGACCGTGCGCGGTCCGTGGCCCGTTTGTTAGGGTACTCCTCCGGCATTCGCCTGGTGTTGATCGCGGAAACCAAGAACAACTAACGATCAGAGCAGCCGGCCGCTAGAATTCTCCTCCAGACAGCGACTGAATTCGACCTAGCTGAAGAGCTAGTGTCGGAAATCTTGCCGCCGTCAGGACTCGAACCTAGGACCTCCCGGTCAGAAGCGCTGCAGTGACATCAGTTGCACTGAACTACCGCTCGCGGTCACTTCACTGTGGAAGACGGCACTAATTAAAAAGGGAAACGGAATTTCTCCTATTTAACAGCAAGTCTTCTCGGGTTGTTCACGCGACAAACCGCACGTGGGCGGAGACGCTCCTGAGGGCGCCGCGCCGCGCTAGCCCTGGCCGAAAAGCGGAGGGGGAGCTCGGAGAGGGCGCTGGCGCCGGGCCAACCGCCAGGGCGGAATTTAAATTAAAGCGCCGGCAGGGTGTGGAAGAGGCAGGGGTGGGGGGAAAAGGGTTGGGGTGGGAGGGGGGAGCACAGGCGCGAGGACGCCGCAAGCCGCGGAAAACTTCAATCAGGGCAGGCAATTACGACGGGGATCGAACCCGCGCCAACGAGACGGCTGTTCCGAGTCGCCGTTGTTATCTTGACCCCGAAAACGCACGGATGCTGGTGCTAGGGAGAGAGAGGCAGAATCGGAGTATGGAGTGAGGTTGTGCTGATGGTGTCAGTAATGGCTATGGCTGTGGTTGTGATACTGTTAATGCGGTTAAAAGTAGTTGAAAGCTATTACGCCGCATGTTACAACGCGATTGGCACCTGACGCTGCATTTCCAGTTGACTGTCGGCGTATAGAGTGACGTCGTCGGATATACAATTCAGATATCGAAGTATCTGCAATTTCCAGGCAGTAAACACTAGTGAAAGAATGTGACGTGTTGACGGCGGTGGCGATTGTGAAACTATGCTGAAGTATCTGATTATGACATTATTCAACGAATCAAGGCGAAACTAAATACGTCAATCTATATACGGAAATGCATTTCATGATTGAATGAATTGATTTTGGCGCATTTTGCTGCATCAATGAAATTGAGGCAATTCGCAATAACTTATGAAGTTCGTACTTCACAATTTTTTTAATGAAAATGAAAAAGAAAAGTATTTCATTTTCAGAATTTAAAAGTATATGCGATTTCTTATCAGACTGGCCTGTCTTTTTAAAGTTATTTTTATCCATTCAAGATGGATTCTATATCCAGCTGATACGACACGCACTAAATTTATGAACAATTTTGGTCCGATTGCTTATAGAATGAAAGCCCCCAAATACAAAGAGCCGAGTACGTAGGCAATGCACGGCGTGCGCAGATATACGCTTCAATTATGGATTACATTTTATGAACGATCACGCGTTCCATATCACCTCAAAAAACGACATGTGTGGGCACATTACTGTCATTGTCTCGACAAATGCACTAACTCCTGCTGAGGAGTCCACACACGGAGCAGCTACAGTGCAAGACAGTGACCGGAGTTATCTGTACGATTAATGCTGTCTCTAAGATCAATGGATCGAGCTCCAAATCCAAATGAATTGGAGCATTTTTTTAACGTATTCCCCTGATCCTTCATTATGAACCAAAATGGTGTTAATGTACTATTTCCCCGATTATTTGGTTTGAAACCCTTAAAGGCCAAAACGTAAGAATTGTACTTAACATACTTACATTTCTTTCTTTCTTTAATTATTATGGATCAAATCTTTCGGGAAAACTTGATCTAAATAATCCGCGAAATTTGAAAAGCGCATACATTGATACGGAAATATGCAAGAGAATATCTTAAAATTCACAGTTTTCATACCTAAAGGGCACTATTATATGTTGAGCAATGGTCTGTTCCTTCAAACCTTGACCATCACAAACCTCTAATGAGGGTAAAAGAATGTGATGACCTCGAGTTCAATATTTAAATGTGACGAATGCATAAAATTGTGTACGTTTGTGTGGTCTTGTTGGTAGCTGTCGTGGTCGCGTTCTTATATTCCGACCAAGTTTCAGATCATTTCTTCAAAAATCCACATTTTCCCCTCCACTCCCAGTTGACGGCTCGCTCCAGTTCGACGGCCCGATCGACCCCGCAGGCGAAAGCGTCGCGACGCCGCGTATCACCACGTAATAAGCCCGCGCTAATAACACAGCCGTGTCGTAGAGAGACGGGGGCGGTGACTGACGCGGGGCGGCGCGGGACGGGGGGGCAGGGCGGAGCGGGGCTGGTCGGGGCGGGGCAGAGGCGATGCGGGGTGGAGGTGGGGCAGGGCAGGGCCTTGAGCCAGGGGCGGGGAGCGGGGGGCAGGGGCCAGGCGGGGAGCAGGGTGGAGGCAGGTTGGGGCAGGGCGGGGGCGGGGCGAGGGCGGGGGGAAGGGGCGGGGCGGGGCGGGGAAGGGAGGCAGGGCAGGGCAGAGGGGGCAGGGGAAGGGGCAGGGCAGGGGGCGGGGAAGGGGGGCGGGGCGGGGGCGGGGCGGGGCTGGGGCGGGGCGGGGGCGGGGAGAGGCGGAGCGGGGAGGTGCGGTGCAGGGCGGGGTGAGGCGGGGGACGTTCGGAGCGGGGAGGGGCGGGGCGGGGCGGGGCGAGGCGGGGCGGCTCGTGCTGGCAGTGGCACCGCAGCCGCCGACGTCGCCTCGGCAACCGGCACAATGCGCGAGGCCAGGAATCGATACCCGCTCCGGCACCACCGCCGCCGCCGCCGTCGCCGAATCGCGCCCGGGGAAACAACGCAGACGGGAGGGCATCGCCGTGGTGATAATGGGGACGCCGCCGTCCTCAAGAAGCTTTGTTGCGACCTCCCAGCACCCGTCGGATGCCGTTATGGTGCCTTGCGACAACTCTTCCACAGGATGAAGTGCTCGTTTGCTCGTTTGTTATTCTTTAGGAAGACGGAACTCGCAGGCGAAACTTCTAGGAGGTAGATTATACAGCAAAAACATTCACAGAAAATATTTTTTATATTGATTGAAACTGGGGATATCTTACATTGCTCATTAAGAAAAACAATTAATCAACGGTTATTAATTAATATGCACTATTCAATCAGCGGCTTCAAACAAAACTTAATAAATTGATCATAAATAGAACTTTAACAACGAAAAACCGAGATTTATAAAATCATTTTGAACCGTAATGTGGTACATAAGTGCTCCACGAAGAATTGTACATATAATACCAAAGGTAAGGTTTCAGATTTTTCTGTTCGCAATACGAAACAATAATAGTTTTCTCATTAATAGATGACACTAATGGAAGATAAAAATTGCGAGAAAATAGAAAATAAATTATAGGCGCCAAATTGTTATTGATTCAAAATTAAATTGCGTTGAGTCACCTAAACTCTGAACACTATTTGATTTATTTATAAACGAAACATATTCATTAACACATCCGCCATAAATAACGAAATCGTATTGCATTTATTTCTAGTGATGAATCCAAGCTTTGTTTTAGAGACAATTTCCCTGACATCACCTTCTTTTTACTTTTCATCCAAAAAGCAAAATTTTTACTTTCTTCGCAAAGGACAGACCCAACACACATCACAACGCCCTATTGAAAATTCGCACGATGCCATGCTACAGAATCGAGGTAAACAATCTACACGTGAACATCAACACACGACGCTACAAAAGACGCGCAGTGGTGTGGGTGGATACGTTCCCGCACGCACACGCACCGTCAATCCGCAAATGTCACGCGCTCACGCATGTTCGGATACACACAAGCGCCAACCAACAATGCGCAAGCGTGCAGCCACTGAGGCACTCCAACGCGCCACTCGGAGAGGGCAATTCCATGAATTCACAATAACGTGCACGTTCAAACGCATTGTGAAGACGCAATAGGACAAGAAATTGATAATTACTTATTTGTTGCATCAAGGCAGATTTGCCATCATCAAAGATAATTACCTAATATATTAAAGGTTTATACGATATTTCGTCAAAGATTTGTTAATAATTTAAATTGTTCCTTAATTGTTTCACTGTGAAGAAGAAACTTCATCATAATCACAACACCATCAAAAAACTTAAGCAAATGAAAACTGGGATGTATGCAGATATTCACTGTAAATATATTATAGAATACGTACTCCTGCCTCACAACATTAATCAAAATGAACAGATATGTAATATCGCAGTATTAATGGCATGACCGCGAATATAAAACTACAAATTATTTCACTGAAATTGATAACGTATTACAACACAAAAATTGCTGTGTGAAAACGAATATGTACAACTACATAAAAACTACGTCCATTTATTATCCATAGAATTTTACAGTGATATAACATATGGATGGAAAGGCATTGAAAACCCACGCCAATTTCGAATAACATCATTTACAAATAACACTAAATAACCGATACCGATTTTTCACTTCCTAAGTTCAATGAAAAGTATGATTGATATTCGTTAACATTAAATAAATATGATCAGAAAATTATAGAATTCCATGAATAGTAAAAACAAACGTTTTTACGCCTATATATTGGTGATGGACTTTCATCATGATTGAAATAGTCAGTCGAAGTCACCACATGAAGATATTCTTCCCGGCGGCACCTATGTTTTTAACCAATTTGTCTAAATCAAGTCTCCATAAGTCGCAAAACGTTCTTCAACGATGAACCGCAGTCAATATTTCCTTTCTCATTCTAACTTCTTTCATATTCACTTCGCTGTCACCCCTAGCGCCTGAGCTCCTCCTTGAAATTACATAGAGCTATTGTAACGTATTGTATTAACAAGCAGGAAGACCGGCGCCTTGCAGGCACCGCTCCGCAGGATTATGGCGCCAGAGAATAGTGGGTGGAGAAAGGAAGTACAATGAATAGGCGGGAGCTAGGGGCGGAGGCACCCTGAGGCATTTTGGGAACATCCAGAAATCCATGGGAAGGGATGCCCAAAATGCGTGGCGGCGCGCCAGTCACGTGGCATGAAGTGCCGCGCGAAAGCGAGATGACGTTGCGTGTCACGTGGTCTGGAAAGTATACAAGCGATAGTGCAAGGCGCGGGGGTAGGTACTGAGCTGAGTGAAAACCTCGTGCGAACGCACAAAACTTGCGTCCAGGGCGGTGCGGAGGCGAGCTATGCTGGTAGGGCAACCCATGTGTTGGGACGCCGCTGTGGAACATTTTTTCCACGGGTGACTGCGGTCGCCGGGGCTCTACGCTTTGCGCGGAAGCTTGCTGGAGAGTGGCGAGGGCCACGAGTCAGACAGATTTGCACCATTTAAGGATCGCTCCTGCGATCCGGGGATAGGGTCTATCAGTTACGTAACTGATCAAACTATGTATTTCATCATCATCTCTTCAGGGTTTAGGAGACTCTCCTGTTCCGTCTTCAGTATGCCATCTCAATCTTGGACGGCCGACTGTTTATTTGTAAATACTTATTAATGTATCTGTAAATATCTGAAGCTCGTGTCTGTGATTTCTGTTGTGTTCCCACGACGTCACACTATCATTACCGCAAGAACATAACAGTGAAAAAAAAAACACTTGACAAGTACAGGGAAGAAAAACACCATTTACTAATTGATTTAAACGATTATTGAACATGTAGGGAAGTGCACAAGGCGTAAAGACCTTCAGAGGAAGGGACAAGAAGGAAGGAGAAAGAAGAAGAAAGAAGTAGATAGAAGACAAAAATAAGTAATAGAAGAAGAAAGAAGTACATAGAAGAAGAAGATGAAGAAGAAATAAAGAAGTGGATAGAAGAAGAAAGAAGTAGATAGAAAAAAATAAGTAATAGAAGATGAAAGAGGTAGATAGAAGAAGAAGATGAAGAAGAAGAAATAAAGAAGTGGATAGAAGAAGAAAGAAGTAGAAAGAAAAAATAAGTAATAGAAGAAAGAAGTACATAGAAGAAGAAGATGAAGAAATAAAGAAGTGGATAGAAGAAGAAAGAAGAAGAAAGAAAGAAAGAAGTGGATAGAAGAAGAAAGAGGTAGATAGAAGAAAAAGTAAGTAACAGAAGAAGAAGAATGGTGTGTAGCGGAAGGAGTAGGGCGTGTGTGGGTACTCACGTGGTCGTCGGCGCCGGCCTCGGGCACGGACTCGGCGCTGGAGCCGTGCTCGCCCGCTGCCCCGCCGTTGAGCAGCGCGCTGAAGCCCTTGGCCGACTGCGGCGTCTGCGGCAGGCTCTGCAACACACACACAAGCACGCACGTCACTTTCTACATATTGTATGCACCCGACACCCTAATAAAAGCGTTATAATTATTAAAATATCCGGGATATACGAGATATCAAACCACAATCGTAGGCAAATAAATTTACTTAACAGACAATTCAGCCCTACACGTGTTTCGGGAAAATTTTTCCCATCATCAGTGGCTCCAAGTAACATGGATTAAACAATTTATTTAGTGAAAATATTTTGTCGCAACCAATTTTCTATTACCTATTACCTATCTCGTTTTAAGAGTAAAAGAATGTCCAGGGAAGATTTTGCTCTCCAGCTTCGAATGGTGAATACCGGTCGCACTAGCGTTAACGCCCTGCGCTAAAACTTAGCACCACAATACCAAACAAAGCCACAAAAGTGCGCGTCCGCGAACGAGCTGCCGGCGCTCATGTGCGCAGCGCTTGCGACCCAACCCGACCCGACCCGACCCGACCCGACCCGACGCGACCCAACCCGACCCCACTCGACCCGACGCGCGCGACGCGACCCGACGTGTCGCGACGCGACGCGACGCGACCTGACCTGACGCGACGCGATACAACCCGAACCGAACCGACCCGACCCGACCCGACCCGACGCAACCCGACGCGACGCGACGCGATTCGACCCGACCCGACGCAACCCGACGCGACGCGACGCGATTCGACCCGACCCGACGCAACCCGACGCGACGCGACGCGACGCGACGCGATTCGACCCGACCTGACCCGACCCGACCCGACCCGACGCGACGCGACGCGACGCGACGCGACGCGACGCGACGCGACGACCTGACCAGACGCGACGCGACCTGACCCGACGCGACGCGACATGACGCGATGCGACGCGACCCGACCCGACGTGACGCCTCGAAGGCAGAACAAAAGAAGGCCGCCGGCAGTTTACAACCTTCGCCGCGGGGAGGCGCGGGGCGGTTGCCCCGGCAGTGGCGCTGTGACAGTATCGGAGAGTTGGGACGTAAAGTGGCGGGGACGAGGTAGAAGCAGCTCACGAAATAGGGTAGCAAAAATGTGGGCGGCGGAGTGGTCGGGGTTGAAATTGGAGTTGGTGTCATTTGTTGTGATGATGGTGGATGAATAGTAATAATGGATGTCGGTATAACGGTCACTGTTATAACAGAAATGGTCGATTTGGGTGTGGTGGTCGATTTTGGGTGCTGGAAATTTTAGCGGTGTCTTGGCGACAGTGACTGCCAAGAAGAGGAAACAGTCGTCAGAGGCAGTAGGGGTGGCGGTGCTGCTGATGGTGGTGGTACTAATAAAACAAGTAACAGTGGCAGAGCCCGCAATCACAGAGAATCATACAATGGAACTGCAGGAAAGGCCCATCCTGACCCATGAGTCGACGAGCCCTTCCTTCTAATTTATAGCCTGCAATTATATTCGACAATTTGATACAGGGAAAAATTGTGGAAAATGTTAACTTTTCCCTCCGACACAAAAGTAATGAGTACTTCAATGTGCCCTCATTCAGCACAATAAAAATACGTCGAACATAGTAAATACAAGTATATTTCACAAGTAAGCTATCATTAAGTTATTTAAATTAGTTGAGTTCTTTCTGGAATTATTTGAAGTCAAAACTAATATGAGAAAAATATGATTATATAACGTCTTTGAGTTTGCGTCCGACACATGTAGATTTTCATTCTCGTTTAAATGTTTTTTAAATGTTCTACGCTATTGCAACAACAGATCAAACCACACTTCTTGTGCTATTGAAGATCGAGAAATGAAATACGATTTTTTCGTTGACCTTCACTGATTTGTTTTGTACTACGTAGGTACTAAGACTATAATGTCTGGAACAATAAAACAAAATTATCCAATAGCTCTCGAGATGCGTTTTCATTTGAACACATTTTTGTCGTATGTAGATCGTGGCTTTTTAACAAACTCTTAATTGAGGTCGGCTGACCAGCTTGACAACTCACCAAATTTGTCTCTTACACGAAGCAGTCTTTCGAAATGTTCAATGACTGACAGACACAAACACACACACACACACACACACACACACACACACACACACACGTCACATTAAACTCGCGGCAAAAACATGTTTACGTTAAGCGAGCGATAGCTCTTGCAAGTGGAAATGTGTAATAACGCCTCACTTGTCGCGAGGGTAGGATTAATGCTAGAAGAGCGTGAACGTGTGATTTCCTCTGGGTAGCCCTCAAACTGAATTAATCCCGAGAACCGAGTCCCGACACGAACATTGCCATCAATAATTCACAGCGTTCGTAACGACCAGCGCCTCAAGCTACCAGGATAGCTGCAGCTTGCAAACCAGACGTCCCCACATGATATTCCACAATACTTCGTCTACTTATTTTTTTAAAACTTTGATTCTGATTAATAATGTAAACTATTCTCAAAATATACAAGCTTCTCACTTTACAACATCCTATCATCTTCAAATAGGACTCAGACAATAATTAAACCGACTTTGATGGTATAGTGATTGTCATGCCGGGTTACTGATCCCGAGTTCGCGGGTTCAAACCCGGTCAAAGTTGGGGGATTTTCGAGGTGCCAAAAATCGACGGCATGCAAGCGGACACTTATCGGCATATAAAACAGATTCTAGGAAAGGCACTTGGCCGATCCTGACAAATTTAAATCCTTTAGCTATTTAGCACCAATCGGAGTTTCGTTTCGAATTACTGGATAAGATTGCGGATATTTTATCTTGGCCTGCGCTTACTGGTATTCAAATCAAACGTCAAAACTGGTGCACTAGCGCCTCTAGGGGAAAGTAATGGCAAACTATCCAAGATGTACTTGCCCAGGATGAGTCTCTCAAGAAGGTGTTAGGGGCTTCTGGAGACTGGTCTACCCACTAATAAGTGTATGGAAATAAAAGAAGACAATAGTAATTAACATATTATAAAAGACGAAGCAACAGTCTACAAACTGGAGTGAGTATACACAGAAACTCCTGTAGTATGAATGCAATAAACTAACAAACAACAAGTTATATGAACATTTTGAGGAATATTGTTCCTTTCGGAGTAGTACTTATAAAATTATTTTTGAAGAGAAATGGGTATGGCATCGGCGGTTGTTATAGCTGCGTTCTTCTTAGATTACTCTTCGGCCCACGACAATCACTCTTCCTTCGTAGAAAAGGAATTACGTCTGTACCATTGAGGTTGCGACCTGCAAGCTCTGTCGCACGTACTCCACCCATCAAGCGGCAACGCCCCCCTCCCCCGCTCCCGCCGGCCGCAACGCGACGCACCGCGCACCGCCCGGCGACACGCACGCTGCCCGATCAGGAGGCGTGTCCCGCGGTCGCCGGACACGGGTTCGCAGCCCGCCGGGCCCACGCGGCCCGCGCTCCACCTCCACTCCCGTCCGCCGCTCTACCGCCATCCCCGCCGCCGATACCTCCTCCTCCACCGGCGCTACCGGCGTCGCCACGAACCCCTGCTCGCATTAACCAGGCGGTAATTACATTTCATTAGGCAACGGCACGGTCGCCTAATTAAAATTAGTCGCGCGTAAACGGAACGCCGCACCGTCGCGTGGTCCCCGCAGACATTGGCACCGCCACGCTCGCAACGGTTGTGCGCGGTGATTTGCAAGGCACGAGAGCGACGATGAAATCACGACAATGGATGAAACTGTAATTCCCGGAAAGCCCAGGAAGGGATATATTAATTTCGCAAATGAGGATTACATTCGTTAGTGTTCTTCTGAACCAAAATAGAATAAAAAAATTGCGATAACATTTTGCTACGTCTGAAATATTAAATCTTAACAATGACACCAAAGTCGAGGATAAGAAAAACATAAATGTATGACTGAAAGCAAATAATAATAATAATAATAATAATAATAATAATAATAATAATAATAATAATAATAATAATAATAATAATAATTTACCAATAATAATTCCAATTAGAAATAAAAAGTTTAAACAAAAATTTAACATATTTTAATAAACTATTCGCAATAGACGTAAACAATATACATAATAGATTAGTTAATATGAAAATGTAATGACTGCAGGCAAATATACTTTTCGCAGGAAAATATAAAATATTTCTGATGGAAAAATCGCTGAATTTTAATGTTAAAATAAATATTATTCTTCCATATTTGAAAACACTACAGAGTTATAAATGAAAGTGCAAAAAATAAAAGATCAGTAAACAATGCAACCATGACCGTAAAAATGAGAGTTTTTAATATCGAATTATTAGAAAATAGTTGTTAAAATGTTATATATTTGCTTTCTTCTCTCAATACAAAATATTTTATTAAATACATTTCAATTGTGTGATTACAAAAATTCATTTTTTAAAAATGTTTCTCATGGCTTAGTTTAGGGAGGACCGGAGGGAAACACTTTTTACAAGTACTTACTTAAAAACAGGATATACGTAAGATTGGCTAGGCCATTCTGAACACACTAACATCGGAGACTGACGTAATTTCTGCAGTTGTTCACACCCACGCGGTACAGTCGAAAATGTTTATGATTCGTACCGATCTGGTTGGATGTTAAAAAAAACTCAACGAAGAGCCGTAACTATGCCAGTTTTCCAACTCTATAATCTACGCTTTATTTAATGTACCCGGCATAACCTCTTTCTTCATAACCTCAACCAACTTCCGCTGGTATTTTCACATTCAGCCTGAGCATTACCTGGGACACTGTATCTATATAATTGCCGCTACCACGGTCGTAGCCGGGCCCACCAGCTGGGACAGCAACCCGGTCGCTCCCTGGTGCAAGCGCACTCACGCCTCTGTGAAATGGTGTTGATAGCCACCCCACTAATTACCCGGGTCCCGGCGGCGCTCCGTCCCGCGAGATAAGCTGTCTTTCACCACCTGCGCCCGGGTGGCGCGGCGAGGCGCGGCGTGGCGCGGCGCGGCGAGGCGCGGCGTGGCGCGGCGTGACGGGGCGTGGCGTGACGGGGCGCGGTGTGGCGTTGCGTGGCGTGGCGTGGCGGGGTGTGGCGAGGCGTGGCGGGGCGTGGCGCGGCGTAGCGCGGCGTGGCGCGGCGTGGCGCGGCGGGGCGTGGCGTGGCGCGGCGAGGCGCAGCGTAGCGCGGCGTGGCGCGGCGTGGCGCGACGTAGCGTGACGGGGCGCGGCGTGGCGTGGCGTTGCGTTGCGTTGCGTGGCGTGGCGTGGCGCGGTGCGGCGTGGCGTGGCGTGGCGCGACGTGGCGCGGCGTGGCGCGGCGTGGCGCGGCGTGGCGTGGCGTGGCGTGGCGTGGCGTGGCGCGGGCTAAGCCCACACGCCCACTTTTTGCGCATGGCGCTGTGCGGCGTGGCGCGGAGTGGCGTCTGCTGCGCATTTGCGGAACTCATTTAATTAGAGGCACCAACACTGCGAGATAGAACGCACCGCCCCCGCGCACGCAAGCGAGCCCGCCCGCCCGCCCGCCCACGATCTGATGTTTCTAGAATACGCATATTTTCAGGCGAAATTAAATTGTCTGCCACATGACATTTACATAAATATCAGCTCGGTGAAGTATGGTGCACACGTGAGGTTTTACAGCGTGCTACGCACACTGGTACACATCGGTCGGGATCGTGTAAATAATTATTTTCATGTCATTGGGTGACGTTCAAATTGCTATTTATTTCTTTATAGTATGGTATTTCTGGCATGAATGCAATGTTCTATGGTTTCAAATTAAAATTAGAATATTCAACAAAAGCATGGAAGAATAAAACTGATTATTCCTACACAAAACCTAATTGTGACGTTATTTCCTGCACCTCACTCTTCGATCTGACCATTATTTTCATTAAAAAATATACAATTACAATTATTATTATTATTATTATTATTATTATTATTATTATTATTATTATTATTATTATTATTATTATTATTATTATTATTATGCGTATGTGTAGTTTATGTAAACATTTGTTATAAATAATATGAAATTAGAAATTAGTTGAAAGAAAAATATATTAGTGAAACAGTGAGCTTATAAACACATGTAAACTAAGTTATATTGTTTTACTCTTTGAACTACAAGAATTTGAGGTGCCGAGTGAGTACAACATTAATATTCAGAGTTGCAAATGCTAATTAACATTTAATTAACATAGTTCCCCAAAACGAAATGCAAGTAATTATCAAGTAATTTATGGTTTCTGAAAGGGTTTTTATTTTACAAAAAAGTGATAACATATCATTGAAATAACATTATCAACAATAAAAATGCACAAAAATAACTTGAAATAGAATTTAAAAAATTAAATTAATTATTTTTAATTATAAATTAATTATTTTTAAATAAAAATTTACTACAACCACACCGACATACATTTTTACCCAACGAGTTAATTACTTTCTACTACAACTTGTAACGTTTTATCAACTTCTTACAAAGTTTGAAACGGAAAGCGTGTTGCCTAGCGTCTAAATAATCCTAAGAATACAGTTGGAATAGAAACATCACGTTTCTTCATCAAATTCAAACGTCACATGATGTATTTTCAATGTTACATTGGAAACAAACCAATAGAAATCCCCCGACATTTTTAGTCATTTTTATGACACTCATTAATTATATTATACACAAATTCTAAGACGACTAACCACAAAAACAAGTACAGTTCGGTTGTATCATAGACTAAAGAGGTATAATTCTTCACTCTATGGTTGTATCCAAGTCTCCGTCGTGAAATCGGTGCATCTCCCGTCAAGTGCAAGCCAGCAAGTAACTAGCGTGGCCATGGAGCGCGGAGCGAGACAAGGAGAAGGGGCGGGGAAGGGTGGTGGGTGCAGCATGAGGAGGGAGGGGCGGGCGCCGCGACGCGCAAACAAACGACGCCGCCCCGCCGGGCGGCAGCACCGCCGTCGCGGAAGGCAAACTAAATCCGGGCAATTTCCGAACCGCTGCAGCGACGAGGGCAGCGACGCGCTCAAACGGGGCGGACCTCCAGCCCGGGCACGCCTTCACGAAACGAGCAGCAGCACAGCGAAGAGGGAAGGAAGAGCGTGAGCTTGAGGAACGGCTCTCAGGGAAATGGAGAAAGCAAAGGGGAAAAATGAGAGGGAGGAGAAGAAACAAGATAACGAAGAGAGGAAAGGAGAGAAGTTCTAAAAAGGTAGGATTTCTTCTACGAAATCCAATACAAAAGCTACAGTTACCTCTGAGATTATTTCAGTCACAAACAAAACTATTTGGTAAAATACTGAGAACTGTTTCGAAAACCCCTGAATGGTTGTACACGCGTATATGGTTTTGCAGCGTTCAGTCAGCTTCACATTGGGTATGGATGAATAGAGTTACTCCTATTCTCAGAAAAGCACCTGGAAAACTGATAAACTCCAATTGCATTTCGCAAATAGTACGGTCTTCTTTTGTCTTTAAAAGTAGTTTGGCATAATAAAGAGAACGCGACAAGGCTTTGAAGAAAATATGTTTACCGTAAAAAGTGTGAATTTATATTGTTTGCAATGGCATGAACCACACAAGAGCCCTTCGATTTCTAACGATCTAATAACACAGGCACACAAAAAAAGTTGTCACACTCAAAGTCTTGACACATGTTTTTCTATGTATGTCGCGCTGAATTCGAATCCGAAGCCACAATTACGCCATCACCTTCCAATCTTTTTTAAATCGCAAAACACCAT
The DNA here is from genome assembly GCA_011170035.1 of Teleogryllus occipitalis. NCBI lineage: Eukaryota > Metazoa > Arthropoda > Insecta > Orthoptera > Gryllidae > Teleogryllus > Teleogryllus occipitalis. The sequence continues at coordinate 52,203 of BLKR01003931.1, forward strand.
CATGATGTGTTTTTGGGGTTGTTGTCACACCCAAAGACTTGACACATATTTCTCTATGTATTTTGCCGTGCTGAATCCGAATCTGAAGCTAGAATTGCACCACCACCACCTTCAATTTTTCTAATCACAAAAAACATCGTGAAATTGTATTTTTTTTCGGAGGGGTAGTTGACAGACCCAAAGATTTTACCATGTTGCTCTATGTATGTCAAGGTGCTGAATTCGAAACTGAAGTCAGAATTGCACCACCACCTTCCAGTTTTTTTATTCGCGAAAACACACAGTATTTCACGGTGATTTTCCGCGATAAAAAAAAACAACAGGAGAATGATGGCGCAATTCTGGTTTCAGATTCACATTTAGCGCGTTTACATACAAGAAACATGTGTCAAGTCTTGGGGTATGGCATCAACCCCGAAAACAAATAATACAATTGCACGGTGCTGGCGGAATTCTGGCTTCAGATTCGTATTTAGCGCGTCGACACAGAGAAACCCAGAAAAATATCTGTCAAGTTTTTGGATCTGACAACAACCCCTGAAAAACAAAATTCAGGATGGTTTTTTGATATAAAAAAAATTAAGGTGGTGGCGCAATTCTAGCTTCAAATTCGGATTCAGCGCGTCGAAATACACAGAAACGTCAACATTTGTTGTATCAAGAGTGACTTTTCCCCCCATCTGTATTTATAAAAATAATACCGTATTATATCGCATTCAGAAGAATAGAAATAGAAAAAAATATTATGTAATATAAATATAAGATATTTATGTAAATATATGATATTAATGCGAATATAAAAAAAACGCAAAAGTTAAGAGGGAAGCAAAGGGAAAGGCTTCATATTTCTTTGAGTAAAAATACGAAAAGCCGACCTGGATGGACGAAGGTGGTTAAGAGCGAGTACCGACACAGCGCTTCGGTCCGAAGGGTCGCGGGTTCGAGTCCCGCCTTGGGCATGGCTGTTTGTCACTTGATTTTGTGTGTGTTGTCGCGGAGGGCCTCGCGTTCTGCTGACCCCAGATCAGAGGAGCCCGCAAGAGTGTTTGTCTAGTGTATTGGTCGAATATGCGTCCCTTCGGGACGTAAAGGGCAACCGGCTGTCGGCTGGATAAAAGCCCTAGGGAAAAAAAATACGAAAAAGTAAATGAAAAAACAAGTTGTAATTATATTATAGAATTAAGACGTAAGAATGATAACAGGATTAATTCGCTAAATATGTTCTTTGGAATCCACAGATTATTACAAAAATTGAACAAAACTTAAGATTCTCGAGGTGAGTAAATGGTTGGCCATCGCAGACAAAATGGATGCATGAAGTAAGGGACAACGTAGCAACCAAAACGAAATCGAAGAGACGAAATACCAACTAAAACGAAATCTAAGAGAAGAAATAAACTAAGTGTGAAAAGAAATGATTGATCCTGCAAACCGAATGATCAGGGGAAAACGGAAACGAAAAGTTTCTAACAATGAATTATAACAAAGTAAGATGGAGAAGGGTGAAACTGAACTCACGATCGGAATGAAGAGACAGCTGACGATCAAAGAAAGAGTGATTGAGGGATCAATACGAAGGCAAAGGGCTGGCATAATTAAATGGAGCAACGATAAGGGAATATCGGTCGAGGGAAATGGGATCTCGTAAAAAACGGAAATGGTTGGCGGAATCGGGTAAGTTGATGTAAGAACCAAGGGGGGCAGGAAACGGTTGAAACCATACAGCAGAAGAAGCGAGAGAGGGCGGAGCCGAAGGGAAGGTAAAGTGAAGAGAAATGGTTGACAATCGTAAAGCGAGTGGTTGCAGGAACGAAAGGACCGGAGGACGTGGACACAATACATCAGACAAAGCAGGGCCTGGCCGGGCAGGGTCGGGCGGAGCGGAGTGGAGAGTGGAGAATGGAGAGTGGAGAGTGGAGGGGCGGGGGCGGGCGAGACCGGCGGAGCGGAGAACTGCAGCGGGGCCGCTCGAGTGGGAGGACACGGGGCGGGGGCGGTGGCGGCGGTGGCGGCGGAGGCGGGCGGCGGAGGCGGGCGGCGGAGGCGGGCGGCGGAGGCGGGCGGCGGGCGGCGGCGGCGGCGGCGGCGGCGGAGGCGGGCGGCGGAGGCGGGCGGCGACTCAGCCCGCGCAAATCGAGTTAGCGCCCTGGCGCTCGAGTCGCGGGGGCGAGGGCGGCGGCGGCGGCGGCGGGCACGCTTTTTGAAGCCGGCGGAGCGGCGGCGCCATTAGCGGCGGCTATGACGTCACGCGCGGCCGGCTAATGGGCGCTGAAAGCAAGTGGCCGCGAGAGGACGCGCGTCGCGATGGCGGCGGAGGCCTCGCTCAAGAGACGATGGGGCCACGGTGGTCGATGGAGTGTCGCGATGGCGGCAACGGTGGCGGCGGTGCCTGCGGGTAGCGCTAGTAGCAAGGCGAGAGCGATGTGTATTTATCATCATCATTATTATCATTATCATTATCATCATTATTATCATCATTATCATTATTATTATCATTATCATCATTATTATTGTTATTATTTTTTATTGGCTTTATTATCTTCTGGTCTCGCTAATTACGCAATTATGAATAACATTATACATCTACGTTGCGCCGACATGTATGACCGAGGTGGCTAAGAGCGAGTACCGACTCAGCGCTTCGGTCCGAAGGGTCGCGGGTTCGAGTCCCGCCTTGGGCATGGTCGTTTCTTCCTTGACTTTGTAAGTGTTGTCGCAGAGGGCCTCGCGTTCTGCTGACCCCAGATCAGAGGAGCCCGCAAGTGTGTTGGTCTAGTGTATGGTCGAATATGCGTCCCATCGGGACGTAAAGGGTAACCGGCTGTTGGCTGGATAAAAAGCCCTAGAAAAAATCTGCGGTTGCTGCCGCAGCCGTCTTCTCTTCACAGATCGGCTGAAAGTGTTTATGAAGAATGACTGAGGACAGTTCAGCTGGTAATCGAGAGAGGATAATGACGTTATCATCTGACAATGACGCAAAAAAATAAGTGAAACAGTATCCCATGCAGTATACTGGGAGTACAAGAATTCAGAGAAGTAGCAGTTGGTGTCAAATAATTGTAGGGCGATACCGAATCCGGTACTCCACTCGTATGTTTTAAAGCTCGGCTTGGGAGATTGGGCAGAAAATGAAAGATGTGACGCATTCAGACAGGGTTCTGAAACCAGCAGTCTAATGCTCAACAAGAACAGCTCGTTGCAGGCACCCTCTTGCCTGTTCTGGCACCCTCGAGTGCCAGTCCGTCCAAGCCTTGGTGAGAAATTTAACGATCATTTGTCTCAAACAATGAGTGCGATGAAGAGTATGGTCTTTTGAGTTGACGAGGATATAATTGCGCATTCAGAGATTCAAAGAAGCATTGAATCTAGAGAGAAGCGAGTTACTTTTCTAAACGTTTCTCGTCGTGTAATGCTGCAGTTAAATATTCATGGCCTCTAAACCTGCCGAGAAAGAAAAAAATCCGAACAAGCGGTGTCACGGTATTTTTATAGTTGAGATTGAGCAATTGTTAAAAAGCCATATTCACAATGTCCAACAATAGACCAATTGTATTGCATTTGATCACTTTTTCATAGATATTCCAATTTTTATGAAATTTCTATTCTACTTCAACCTAATAATAAAATTATTAGGTTAAAACTCTCGAGTACTTGGAGAAGCTTTCAATGCACTGTATTTTAATAGATGAATCACACGCTTACCAGATATGACATTGCATTCTCGCGTATTTGTCACTATCCAGTAAAGTCAATTAAAACATGACAATTACGTTATTCCCTGTCGAATGGAATATTGATTATGATTTAACGTATTCTCGTAAATTAAAATATTGTACACAATATTGTGCATTTTAGTAACTTTTTCATAATTTTAGTCGTCTTTCTAATTATGTAATTTATGTTACTTCTGGTAATATTATAGCAATTAATCACATTGAACGTATTTTTTCCATTCTGAAAGTAAAATTTATAGAATCGATAACAATTTCAATAATAAATCCCTTATATTGTATTCTATTATATTACATTGCAGAAGTATTGACCATTTCTATGAAAGTTATGTTAATATCCTCGGGAAAAGCCTCATTTTCTATTCAAAAAATGATTTGGAAAATAGTATAAGTGAAACCACGTTCAGCGTTTTAAAAACATTTGCAACAAGTAGATGAAAAAGAAGGAAGTATGAAAGAGAGAAAGAAAGAAAGGGAGATGGCGGATTAAATGCGTTATTTCTGAGAAGATATCTGAAAGAATTCGATTTACAATGAAAAGTCACAACGCATTGAAAATGTAAAGAAAATTGTGGACCGAGGCCAAACAAACGGTTGGCAGAGATTGCTACGTCAAGAGCGTTGCAAATCACATCCTGATTGTAGGGTAAAGCTGAGAGAGAACGGATGTGCCGATACTGACCACGTGAAACTTACAAATACACACACACACACACACAACACACAAAACCCTTCGAGTACCACGACGCAATCAGTAACAACGGTCTGTAGATGTCAGAGGGCAGTGTTGCAGAAGGGGAGTTGTCCCCACCGGGGAGGGGGGGTCTGACGGGACGCGCCCGAATGCTCAAGGACAGCGCCGGGGGGCTGGCCGCGCCTCGGCCGAATGGGTGTCGCGCCCCAACGCGGAAAAGCGTGATGAAGAACGTGGAGGAAAGGTATGATGAGAGGCAGAAAGACGGGAGGAGAATGGCAGTGCGGAAATCGGCGAGGCGTAGTGGCGGGGCAAAGAGTGGCGAGGCGGAGTGTGGCGGGGCGGTGCGTGGCGAGGAGGAGAGTGGTGGGGAAGAGAGTGGTTGATCATAGGATGGTGGGACGTAGACTAACGGGGTCTAGAGTGTCGAGGCGAAGAGAGGAGAGACGTTGATTGGCGGGGCGTAGAGTGGTGAGACGCTGATTGGCGGGACATAAAGTGTCGAGGTGTAGAGTGGTGCGACGTTGACTGGCGGGGCACAGAGTGACGAGGTGTAGAATGGTGTGACGCTGACTGGCGGGGCGTAGAATGTCGAGGCGAAGAGTGGAGAGACTTAGACTGGCAGGGCATAGAGTGGCGAGGCGTAGAATGGAGAACGCTGACTGACGGGGCATTAGAGTTGGGAGGCGTAGAATGGTGAGGCGTAGACTGGAGGAGCAGAGAGTGGCGAGGCGTAGACTATCGGGACGAAGACTGGCGGGCGTAGAACGGCGAGCCGCAGAGTGGATTGGCACAGAGCGGGGGAACGAATTATTGGGGCGGAGAGCGGCGGGGGTGGAGTGTCGGAGTAGAGATGGCGGGGCGCACAAAACTTGGGCATAGAGTAGTAGGGCTTGGAGGGGTTGGGCATAGAGCAGTAGGGCGTAGAGTGGCTGGGCATAAAATGACAGCCCTAGAGGGGCTGGATATAAGAGTGGTTGGACATGAGTAGCGGGTAATAGAGTGACTGAGTGTGGAAAGGCTGGGCTGTGGTAGAGTGGAGAGACAAAGAACGGCGAGATCCAGAGAAAGCACGGAATGGTGGACTGAGGGGGAGGAGATGCGAGGCGCAGTCTCAGGCAGGGCCGGGGGCGTGGCTGTGCGGTGCGGAGGGGCCGGAGCAGGCGAAAGGCTGAGCAGTGGTAGAGTGGAGAGACAAAGAACGGCGAGATCCATAGAAAGCACGGAATGGTGGCCTCAGGGGGAGGAGATGCGAGGCGCAGTCTCAGGCAGGGCCGGGGGGCGTGGCTGTGTGGTGCGGAGGGGCCGGAGGAGGCGAAAGGCTGGGCAGTGGTAGAGTGGAGAGACAAAGAACGGCGAGATCCAGAGAAAGCACGGAATGGTGGCCTCAGGGGGAGGAGATGCGAGGCGCGGTCTCAGGCAGGGCCGGGGGGCGTGGCTGTGTGGCGCGGAGGGGCCGGAGGAGGCGAAAGGCTGGGCAGTGGTAGAGTGGAGAGACAAAGAACGGCGAGATCCAGAGAAAGCACGGAATGGTGGACTCAGGGGGAGGAGATGCGAGGCGCGGTCTCAGGCAGGGCCGGGGGGCGTGGCTGTGTGGCGCGGAGGGGCCGGAGGAGGCGAAAGGCTGGGCAGTGGTAGAGTGGAGAGACAAAGAACGGCGAGATCCAGAGGAAGCACGGAATGGTGGCCTCAGGGGGAGGAGATGCGAGGCGCAGTCTCAGGCAGGGCCGGTGGGCGTGGCTGTGCGGTGCGGAGGGGCCGGAGGAGGCGAAAGGCTGGGCAGTGGTAGAGTGGAGAGACAAAGAACGGCGAGATCCATAGAAAGCACGGAATGGTGGCCTCAGGGGGAGGAGATGCGAGGCGCGTCTCAGGCAGGGCCGGGGGGCGTGGCTGTGTGGCACGGAGGGGCCGGAGGAGGCGAAAGGCTGGGCAGTGGTAGAGTGGAGAGACAAAGAACGGCGAGATCCAGAGAAAGCACGGAATGGTGGACTCAGGGGGAGGAGATGCGAGGCGCGGTCTCAGGCAGGGCCGGGGGCGGGTTGTGCGGGTGCGGAGGGGCCGGAGGAGGCGAAAGGCTGGGCAGTGGTAGAGTGGAGAGACAAAGAACGGCGAGATCCAGAGAAAGCACGGAATGGTGGACTCAGGGGGGGGAGATGCGAGGCGCGGTCTCAGGCAGGGCCGGGGGGCGTGGCTGTGTGGCGCGGAGGGGCCGGAGCAGGCGATAGGCTGGGCAGTGGTAGAGTGGAGAGACAAAGAACGGCGAGATCCAGAGGAAGCACGGAATGGTGGACTCAGGGGGAGGAGAAGCGAGGCGCAGTCTCAGGCAGGGCCGGGGGGCGTGGCTGTGCGGTGCGGAGGGGCCGGAGCAGGCGATAGGCTGGGCAGTGGTAGAGTGGAGAGACAAAGAACGGCGAGGTCCAGAGGAAGCACGGAATGGTGGACTGAGGGGGAGGAGATGCGAGGCGCAGTCTCAGGCAGGGCCGGGGGGCGTGGCTGTGTGGCGCGGAGGGGCCGGAGGAGGCGAAAGGCTGGGCAGTGGTAGAGTGGAGAGACAAAGAACGGCGAGATCCAGAGGAAGCACGGAATGGTGGACTCAGGGGGAGGAGATGCGAGGCGCAGTCTCAGGCAGGGCCGGGGGGCGTGGCTGTGTGGCGCGGAGGGGCCGGAGGAGGCGAAAGGCTGGGCAGTGGTAGAGTGGAGAGACAAAGAACGGCGAGATCCATAGAAAGCACGGAATGGTGGACTGAGGGGGAGGAGATGCGAGGCGCAGTCTCAGGCAGGGCCGGGGGGCGTGGCCGGAGCAGGCGATCGAGAGCGGCGTCCAAAGTCGCCCCGAGGTCCTCGAGGGGCTCCGGCTGTGAATTATGTATCGCTGGCGCCACCTGCGGCCAATTTCCGCCGCGCCGCGGCGCTCCGGCGCCATGTTTTGACGGGCGTGGACTTTATCTGGGGGCCGGATCCATAAAATTCCAAGTGACCGCGCGTCGCGACGCGCCACGACGTCGTTCCGCGACTGAAGGGCGCCGGAAGAGATTCTTCGCCTCCGCTGGCGCCCCCTTCGTCCCTGTGCCGTCCCCCCCCCCTCGCCACTCACCGGCAACCGGTCGCCTGCTGCTGTCGTCAACAGAGCACACTTTGCCAATGGAGTTAGAGGAGCGATTTTTTTTTTTTGCGAGGAATATTGTTAAGCAACGTTTTTGAAATTTAGTTGTGAATCGTTATATTCAATAAAACAATATAGGCTTTCACGGCTGGATATATTATTAAAAATACCTTTCGGACTACATAGCCGTGGTCTATCGGACATATTGTTCGAACGTTTCGTCCGCTACTGCGGCAGACCTCTTCAGTAGACGTAATATTCAAATTTAAGAATGGTGGGCAAACAGCACAAATCACACCTTTCAACATTTGATATATTTTGCTAAAAATATGTGTTGTTTATTATTGTGAATTCGCGCATTTTGTTAAATATTTACCAACATGCTAGTTGATATAATTATTGATGAAAGCCAGGTACTACAAATAGAATACTTAAAAGATATTAAATTCAAAATGTAAGTGGCTTAAGATATTTCACAGCTTTTAATTTTTCCATATTATTAGTACATGAACATACACTGTTTTATACTGTAAAAATTCAATGAAGAGTAAATTTTCATTGAGATATCCATATACTTTTGTTCAAAACTATCTTAACGAGTACGTACACTCGTACAAAGTAAGATTCACTCTGAGGAGGATATACTTAAAAAAGGATCAAATTTCTTGAAAAACAGTTTTAACTCTCCGAGATCAGTAAATTTGTAACGCGGTAAATTTATCTGTTCTTTTTTGTCACTTCCGCAACTTTCTGACTACCATAGTTCAAGACAGAAGCGCTGAAATTGTATTGAAAAGAGAGAGTAACATGGTCATCACAATGGAATGCAAATAATTTTCTTACCAAGTGTACAGGAAATAATCACGGAACGAAAGTTTTGACCAATATAATACAAACACAGCAGAGAAATTTCCGTTCGAAGTAGTTGTTCGTTTTGCACATTTTGGTATATTGTGTTAATCACTTTGAAAGTACTAAACAAACCGTATGCATTTATTATATTGAAATGAAATTGAGTTATCACAATGCTTTTGAAAAGAAATATTGGTAGCTATATTCGGTGATCAAATTAAGAAAATAAAGGCAACTCTATAATGAGAATGAAAAACAAACTCGCTGAACAAAACTGACTCGAAGTTGTCTAAGGTATTATAATAGGAAATACAAAAAACTATCAAAGATCGTTAATAAAAGGTAACATATTGTACTTTAGATATTTTAATAAATGAACAATATGTTTTCTGTAAACGAGACAATTAACTGATGACGAATATTCGTTGGTATATTTCCAATATCTACACATTAGAATTTGTAATTGTGCTACTTTAAAAATGTTTTTCCTTCTACGATCTTCAAATGCACTTAATCATGTACTCATTCAATACATAATCGGTTGAAGTTAATACTGCTGAGATATTTAACATGACTTAAGACCAAATACTAGGCTGCAAGATTGCTGTTCGTTACAAAATGTGTAATTATTCTCCCACCAAGAAAACAGGAGTAACAACTAGAGAAATGCATTTGAAAAATGTTCGGTTAGTCGTACAATGACAAGAGATAATCAAAAATATTTACTGACTGAGATGGCTCAGTGACGTCATTAATGTAGCCTTTGTAGCGTCTCTGACCCGAAGGACGTAGGGTTCGAGTCCCGGCAGTGGCAGATTTTCGACATTATCTACGAAGCGAAGTCTAATTCAACCACTGCCACGAAGAGAACTCTTAGCGGGCAGCAGCTCTGATCTCAGTTTTCAGTGGTTTCTCCGATCAATACTAGGTGAATGCCTAATTACTGAGGGAGGACTGATCCTCGACATCCATCGACAAGTAAATAGAAGTAGGCCAGGTGTTGGCAATATCTTAGCAAAGGAGCTGCAGATCGCGTGCGATCTTTCCTTCCTCATCCTTTTCCACCCCTCGGTCGGTCTGTCTGTCTGTCTCTCTCTTTGCGTGCACTCGCCCACTCACTCACTCACTCACACAAACTTGCAATAGACTACCACACAAGTTGGGAGACCAATTGGGAGTTCGATACTTGTATAGGCTGGGGTGGGGCCCCGCTGGAGATGTGGCGATTCGAAGGGGAACACTGCGCCACCAGCTGTCTAGGTCGGCGCTGTACCTCACCTCCCAGCGAGTGGGAGGTATCTCTCTGGATATAACATGCACTACATGTACGAAACTAATCACCATAGTAGTTGGCGCACCTTGAAACACTAAACAATCAATCAACAGACAAACTTTGAACGCAAATAATTAGTTACGGCGAGACACAAGAAAAACCTGCTTGCAACACGTCACATAGAAGAGTTGCTCGGGGAGTGGGAGGGGAGTGGGAGGGGAGTGGGAGGGGCGCTGGCGGGTTCCGGCAGGTGGCGCGCGCCCAATATGCGTCCGGGGCGCCCCAGGGGCCATAAAGCGTCGCGCGCGCCCGGCCGCGCGCATACAGATGAACCGCGCGCGCGAAACTTGGTCGGGCGGGCGGGCGCGCGCCCCGGGCGATAAAACCCCGGCGCGGGGCGGCGGACGCAATTACCACGGGACGTCGCGCGCGGCGGGCGATCGCGCCTCGCCCGCAACGCGCGCGTTTCTCAAGTTCTCCGGCAGAATGCGTCCTCCCACGTTCTCGCCACCAGCCAGCGCTGCGCGACCGAGAAAGCCGAACTCGCGTCTCTTGGCGGGGAAGTATTGGTCGAAACGCTGCAAAACACGAACAAGGGATTTCGACACTAGCTTTTCAGCTAGGTCGAATTCAGCTGCTGTCTGGAGGAGAATTCTAGAGGCCGGCTGCTCTGATCGGTAGTTTTCCGTGGTGTCTCCGATCAACACCAGGCGAATGCCGGAGCAGTACCGTACCAAACGGGCCACGGACCGCGCGCGATGTGTCCTTCCTCTTCCTTGTCCTATCCTTTCCCCTTACACACACACTTACACTAACATGCACTACACTACCACATATTTCGGGAGACCGGTCGGGAGCTTAGAGCTTGTCCCGGCTGGGGAGGTGCCCCGCTGGTGGGAGAGTCCAGGTTAGGGGGGAAGCCCCACTAGCCGACAGTAGGTCGGCGCTGGATCTCGCCATCCAGCGGGGGAAGATCACCGCCATCTCCCGAGAAAAAACATGCACTACACTAACGGGACTAATGGCCGAAGTAGTTGACGTGCCCGGAAACACGAAAAAAATCAATCAAACGAACAAGGGATAATTTCTTCTAGGTAGAAACACGATTATTAAACCAATAAAAGAGCTCGATACAATATTGAATTTTGTTTTTATTACGGGAATATTAATTTAAATGAATACTTCAGAAACAAATGCGATACATCAAATTAAAGGAGAACCTATGTAGCCCACGGTGTTTTACTGCATCGTTTCGAATAATATCAGTTTAGAGTCCTTCTGTACAGGGTTGTAAAGTACGTGTGTTCGAACTAATAAATACACACGTACATCCAACTAGTTTAGTATATGTCAATATGTTTGCATGAGCATTTGTGGCAATAAACAACGTGATATCATGTATTCATCTCATCGAGGTAAACATATCGTGATCTTTAAAACAGAGCCATTTGTTCAGACACAATCTTGATTGAAAATACACACTTGTTTCCGACGATGCCGTGATGTACTAGAAGCTGTATTTACAGCTATCGATGAATCAACGGTTATAAAATTACATTTCAGCATTTTTCAAGTAGATGCAAACATGGGACACGACAACGCTTAACCTAGATGCATCACAAATTCACGTAACGTGAACGCGCCCTCATCCCGTTACGTATGTAAGCTAAACGCCATCAAAAGAAAATCGCAATTCCAAAACGCAGTACGCAAAATGCGGCGAAGCGAAGAAAGTCCAACACAATCCCGACGAATGCTCTGGCACTCGGCGTTGTCGGCCGTTGGCCCATTTGTCAGCGGCATTTATTCCCGGAGACGAACCCCAGCCCCGGGAGGCGGCGCGCCTGGGTGCGACAGGGGGAGGGGCGGCGAAAGGCAGGCGGGTGAGTGGGGGCGGGGCGCCACCGCCGCTGCCGCCGCCGTTTGTCTAAAGTCTTGAAGGAACGCGAGTAATCAAGCCGCAAATTAGTTTCCGAAACTCGCGCGCCGGCCGGCGAGCGACCGAGCTTCCCTGAGCGGCGAAGGAGCCGGAGCGAGTGGGCGGGGGGAGGCGCGCAAGTGGCGCACTTGGAAGCGAACGGTAGTGGAGGGAACGAGGCGAGGTGCAAGTCGACGTGGAGGAGGGTGTTAGAACCGTGCACGTTGGAGTTATTATGGAGCAGGATATCCCGGGAGGTGACCGACAAAATTGGACAGGAAATGAAATGGACAGAAAGGTAGTGAGTTAGATGCTTGGGTAGAACAAAATTTAGTTTAAAAAAAGGAACAGAAGAGAGTGTGGTAGGCCGAAGAGAGTGAGTGTGTAAGTGTATGTGTTAGAGAGAGAGAGAGAGAGAGAGAGAGAGAGAGAGAGAGAGAGAGAGAGAGAGAGAGAGAGAGAGAGAGAGAGCTTGTGACGTTCCAATAAGTAAGTTAAAGCGGCGGAAATGAAACTATAGTGGAGACAAAAATGCAAATACATTGAAAACTATTGACGGCAGCTAGAGATTACAATAAATGTTAAGAACATAATTTGAAGTTTGTTGCAGCGCCTCTGACCAGGAGGTCCTAATTTCGAGTTCTGACGGCGGCAGGATTTTGGACACTAGCTTTTCAGCTAGGTCGAATTCAGTCGCTGACTGGAGGAAAATTCTACCGGCCGGCTGCTCTGATCGGTAGTTTTCCGTGTTTTTCCCGATCAACCCAGGTGAATGCCGGAGCAGTACCCCAACAAACGGGCCACGGACCGCGCGCGATCATTCCTTCCTCGCCCTTGTCCTTTCCTCTCCCCTTACACACACACACTAACATTCACTGCACTACCACATATTCCGGGAGACCGGTCGGGAACTTGGAGCTTGTCCCGGCTGGGGCGGTGCCCCGCTGGTGGGAGAGTCCTGGTTAGGGGGAAACCCCACTAGCCGACGGTAGGTCGGCGCCGGATCTCGCCATCCAGCGGGGGAAGATCACCGCCATATCCCGAGAAAAAAACATGCACTACACTAACGGGACTAATGACCAAAGTCTTTGACGCGCCCGGAAACCCGAAAAAATCAATCAATCAATTGAAGTTTGTAAGAAGTAACGATATCGATGTCGCTAAGAATGATGGATCTTCACTTCGAGAAGCGATAAATAACAAGAGGAGTGTAAGCGAACATTGATAACGAACAATTCCTAAGAAAAACCTGTTCGTTACCCACTGGAAAGGAACTAGAAGTCGGCCAGCGGCGCTGTTCCTCCTTTCCACGTACTGCACTTGGGGAATCCGCTGCCTCGAGTTCTGCGGAAGCTGCCCTCCACACGCTGCCGCCGCCGTCGCACCGCTAAATTAGCTAGAGGGCAGGCCCGGAGGTCGGCTCGGCTCAGATTATCTATTTGATCCTGCCCCTAATCGCCTTCTCCTTTCTCCTCAGACACCGGTTCTAGAGGCGATCGATCTACGTGTGTGGTAGCTTGCTTTGAGCCAATGAACTTCTACTCAATAGATTTTAAATGACTCGCACCACAAAATCCTATTCACCTTCACACGCTATAATCTTACAAGGCAATGATGCTGGATACGGAAAAGATATGAATAGTTAAAGAGAAAATCTTAACAATGAAACTGATAAAACACACGTATCATCATAATACAGAATATTATTAGTTAATAGTGTATTTTTATATCTAAAAAAAGTCAGTTTTACTTGTTGATCAAGGCACAAGTATATTCGCAAACAAGAAAGAATAATCAAATTTGTTTTGCAAATGAAGTACAATATTTACATAGATATGTCGATAGTGTAACAAATGTATTCACAATCAACTCCGCGTTTATTCTGAACTTTAGTGCTCATTTTTGACGCGCAAATCCTTGGTAGCATCTTCTCTTCAACCCCTCGCGACCATTCGATGTTAATCTCCGCTAAATACTTCAGTAACCTGCCCTCCGGGGACTACTAGCTAAAACAGCACGTGCTCGAGCTTGATAGCGCCTTAAGATTAAAGGGATTCCTACGCGAGTAGCAGAATGCCCTCAAAGTGTAGAGGCCCTTAAACCCCAACAAGCAGAGGTCGATGAGAAGCACATTCAATTCAGCGACAAAGAAACCCATGTGCAGTAACAAAGAATGAATTTAGCTTTTTGACAAAGGAATTCTGTTGAAGAGCTTCCCGACTACCAAAATGCCTCGGTTGATTTTCCTTTTATCTGGCTCAACGGGAGAAGGAAGAAAGAAAAAAGGCAAAAGAATGATACAAATTTGATTCTAAGATTGGGCACTGAGGAGGAGGTGACACGTATAATCGATAAGAAAAACCGATCATTCTCCTGTGAATCACTGTTCTGATTTGTCAATATTGTATGTATTCTTAAACATAATGGGTCTTAATTTCATGAGTGGAACAGTGGACATCATTAATACAATTTGTATCATTCGTAGCATCGGGATTCACATTTACTTTACTTTATAAATCTATTCATCAGACGGAATGCATTTCTACCTTAATCCACTCTTTTGAAACCCTGAAATGAAGCCCGGGTAGTTGGCTTTAGTTTGGCTCATTACTTGTTCCGCGTCTCGCTGCTCACGCCCTGCCCCGCACCGGCTGACGGACAGGCAAGCCGCTGAACCACCGGGGGCGCGCTGTCAAGGCCGGGCCGCGCAGCGCCGCAGTCACCGCGCAATTTGTTTAATGTCGCCTGAAACGCCGGCTCGCCAACTCGTTTAGCGGCTAATTGAATAGTGCAAGGGCAGCCAGCGCGTGCACAACGCGTTCGCTCGCGGGAAAATCGCCTCCCTCTTCGCGCCCCCGCACGCGAGCGCGGCGTGCACGCACGCAGGCACGCAGACCCGCACGCCCGCTCGTTCGCAGGCGCCTCATCCCCTCGTCGTCACACCCGTCCGCCGTCTCACTCGTCTATCCCAACCAGCCACCTTTTCATTCCCCCACCACCTCGTCTCACTCGGCAATCGTCCATCTCGGCCTTCGCCCATCTCGGCCATCGCCCAACTCTGCCATCGCCCCACTCGACCATCGCCCAACTAGACCAGCGCCCATCTCGACCAGCGCCCATCTCGACCAGCGCCCATCTCGACCAGCGCCCATCTCGACCAGCGCCCATCTCGACCAGCGCCCATCTCGACCAGCGCCCATCTCGACCAGCGCCCATCTCGACCATCGCCCAACTCGACCATCGCCCAACTCGACCATCGCCCAACTCGACCATCGCCCAACTCGACCATCGCCCAACTCGACCATCGCCCAACTCGACCATCGCCCAACTCGACCATCGCCCAACTCGACCATCGCCCAACTCGACCATCGTCCACCGTCCCACCCGGCCATCGTTTCACTCGTTTACTATCCCAACCGGCCACCTTTTCATTCCTCCAACCTGTCGCCCCACTCGTCCATCGCCCCACTCGTCCGTCGCCCCACTCGGCCACCGTTTCACCGCGCCATCTTTTCATTCGCCCGTCTCACCCAACCTCAGTTTCACCTGCCCTCCATCTCACCCGTCCTCCGCCTCAGCCGCGTACCACCTCCCCCACTCCCCTAACCACTCGCCCACCGCCCGCCTGCCCGCAGGCCCATTCGCGCCCCGCCCTCGCCCGCGGCGGATGTGCCTGCGTGTGCGCCGTGCCCAAATTGCGGTGGCCCCAACGCCGGCCTCAATGGCTGGTTAAACGAGGCTTAGTTCTGCGCGGGGGGCGGCGGGATCCCAGGCCACCGCCGCTGTCACCCGCGATAGTGCTGCTACGAACAGTAATGACCAGCGACCGCGCTCGCTCGCAAGTTGACGAGGAAAAATCGTTACTGTTCTTGTGCATAGCGACGGGTAGTTAAGTGGATAAATCGGACGGGGTGCGCATATATTACGCTCACCGCACATAGATCGGAAATTCACGGTCGGCTGCCTTTGATATGGAAATTCATGCAGGTGGAGCAAGGGCGTTCAATGGGACAGAATGAATTGGAATCGGGCGAAAGTGACATTCAGTTGGCGCACTGACACGCCATTCGACGGTCGAGTGAAAAATGTTTCTTTTCTCATAAAATACGGAAAGCACTCTCCCTCTCTCTTATATGTATTCATTCCCCTGGCGGGTTGCGCGAAGCACAAGCTCGCTGGTCACGTCACATTCGAGTACAAGGGGTGACGATATGAATACGTGAGATTATTGTACAACAACATTTACTACATACTATTGCGAATGTCACCATAAATCAGCTCTCAAATATATATATAATTCAGATCTCAGTACATAAAAAGCCCCTTCCCACTTATTTAACAAAAACATATTCAAAAGTTTTCGAAAGTTTGCATTTCATTGAATATCTCACACAAAAACACAGTAAATCTTCGCGTCTTTTGATAGTGATTTGTATTCAATTCAGTAATAATTTTGAAACTGATATATCTAAGGAAAATTGGTTGTTGTTTGTTGTTGTTTTTTTTTGTTTGTTTGTGAAAATACTCGTGTAACTCGTGTAACACCTTATTCTACAAATAGCTAATCCAAAAATACTCCAACTAATCCACTGAAAATTCAATTTGATCTTTTATCGCTCCAAACGCATGTCTCGTACTTTCGATTTAATTATGGATCCGGAGAGAGCGTACCCGGAGAGACTAATTGATAGTTGAACAATCACTCCTTGTCTGCGGCAAGTGTATCGCCGACTGACAAAATCAGCATCGCCCGCAGGGGGTGGGGGGGGGGCCGTCACAAACAGCGCGCGGGGCGCGACGAATGTCAGCACAGCCCAGGCCAACATTAGTTCAGCGCCATGCGCGTTGAATAGGGCGCTGTGGCCACGGTGGCGACGACCGGCGCAGGCGGGGGGGGGGGAGGCGACCCGCACACAGCCAGCAGGGCGGAAACACGACCAAAGACAATGGGGGCCCGGCGCAGACGGACGCTGCAGAGATGGGGACGGCGGCACAGCGGTGATGGTGGCGTTGATGGCGACGACGATGGTGGGGTTGGTGACCGCGGCGACGTTGGTGGTGGTTGCAGCAGCAATGATAGTGTTAGTGGCAACAGACGTTAGTGTTGGTGGTGTTTGGTGACCGTGATGATGATTAGTGACGGTGAGGATGGTGGCGGCGATAGTGGTGCTTGTGTTGTTGTTGTTGTTGTTGTTGGTGGTGGTGGTGGTGGTAGTGGTGGTGATGGTGATGGTGGCGTTGACTGTGGTGGTAGTGGTAGTCGTGGTGGCGGAGGTAGTAGTGGCGGTGGTAGTAGTGGCGGTGGTAGTAGTGGTGGTGGTGGTAGTAGTAGTGGTGGTGGTAGTAGTGGTGGTGGGGGTAGTAATGGTGGTGGTGGTAGTAATGGTGGTGGTGGTAGTAGTAGTGGTGGTGGTGGTGGTAGTAGTAGTGGTGGTGGTGGTGGTGGTAGCAGTGGTGGTGGTGGTGGTGGTAGTAGTAGTAGTAGTGGTGGTGGTGGTGGTGGTGATGGTGGTGTTAGTGGTGGTGGTAGTAGTAGTGGTAGTGGTAGAACGGTAAAATACTTTTTCCGTTCCATAATTTTTTTTAAAAACGTATACAGAGTTTCATATAACACTAGAAACTACCAGAAAATAGGTACAAAAATTCACGTGAATTGAATTAAACTTAGGATTCTTCCCCTCAAATTGTGAAAATGATTCGTTTATTGATTTCATCAGGCTAATGTAAATTCACGACTCGCGTAGCAGCACTTCTCGTGATATTTAGTGTGACTATTTCACGCATAAGACATTAAATGTTTTTAATGGATAATTAAAATCACACGAATCACGAGAAAGATAAATATCACTCAAAATTGCGACCGGAATAAATGAAACTTTCATTCAGCTCCGCGTTATCACTGTCTTCTGGAATAACTTATAATCAAATAAAATACGAATTACAGTTTAATGCAGAAAACTATTGTAAATATGTTTCGATTTTATGGTAAAAAAAGCTTTCAAAAAACAATTATAACAAAGCTACTGACAAGAACATTTATTAAAAATACAATAATTGAAGTTGTAGGAAGTTGAGTTTTCCATGTCTTGGTATTCCGTAGTAATATTTGAAATGGAAGATGTACAAGCTGAATTAGCAACGGTAATCGTCAATTTCGAATGAATTGAACACACGTGTGTACTCATTAAACTATATTTCTGAATAATTGTGGTGCAACAACCACCAACGTCACAGACACTGCACAGCACAGACATGAGTGAAATAGTGTATCTAATTTAGAGGAAACGTATTGATTGTTTAGTCAAACGTCGTCACACACTCTTGCACAATGAATAAATGATATATGAAGCTCAAACCGTACTAAGTTAGTCGTAAAAATAATCAGTAATGAGAAATACCCTCCCTTTTCTTTTTATATTTAATTTGCGAATACTCGTATTTTACTAACAACTTATTTTCGTTGCCCGACTAATATTACATATTTCACCGTTATTATTAATTTAATTCCTGTTAGTTTACCCTGCTAAGCTCATTATCTCTCTCAATATTCAATCCCAACTATTAAAATTTCTACTTTGATTTGTTCGTGGGATTCGACATATAATACGATACCTTTTTACCTAGTTATATGTGGACGTGCATCTCTGTACACAACTGCGATTCCTGGAAGTTCTGCTGGTTTAAACCTGTTATTTTAGTTTATTGAACAGTGCTATAAATTATCAGCCTTTACTTTTCTTTCAACACTGAGAATTTAACATTTATTCTGATATTACAACTTTATATTGAGCTCTTTAATAATATGAATACATTTTCCTCTGTACAACATTAAAAAAACTCCGTACGATTTTCTGAGTAAAGTTTGTATGCTTACTGTCCTGACTTCTCGGTTGTCTTAGGGATGTCCTTGCTGATGTCCCCTCTATGGAGATATATTCTAACAGCAGGGAAGGTTTAGCAATGTACTAAGAATGTTCTAACTTATTCAATACTCTGATATGATTCAATAAATTTACTTATTTTATTACAATTCGCAAACGCGTCTTGCCCTGCCTGTGCTTCGGATGAAGCACCTAATCGCCACTATCTATGTGGTGAAAATCATGCTCGTCTACAGCTCTATTCTAACAATTTCCTTGGATTCGGAGTCTATTTTCGTTTAAAGTACAAGTTATAAATTACACTGGAATTTAAACTGATATCCTTGAATTATGCAATACAAAAATCATCCAATTAATTACAAGTTCCCGCTTCCCTAAATTTAATTTATTGCCCAGCCTTGACTGAAATAATATTCGTACGTCGGGGTCGGTTGCTGACCAGAGAATGATAAGTACGACCGTCCTTCAGAACCCCGACCGCCGTTCAAAGCCGCCTTCCCATTTTCTGCATATCATGTCCGGGGGCCATGCTTCATAAAAGAACTTGTTGATCGGTTGTCCTAACATCGCGATTTCTTTGACTTTCAACGTCCTGTATCCATACAATCCCATCATAACTACAACGCTTGATACCGATTTTCCTATACAAAATATAGTGGGGTTTTCTGGCTTATCACAGTAAAAAAAAACGTTCTTGACAACTATTTAGACCAGAAATGGAATTCATCGTTCAATCACAACAGAATATCTTAATTACTAAAATCAAATTCTTGATTTAAATAATTAAAATCTAACTTACGGTGCGAGTTTTTCAGGAACGAGAACAAGATCTGTATTGTGTGTTGTGCAGTATCTATGCGACACCACAACTTTTAGAAAATTACATCCGTCAGTTGAAGCAATGTTTTTCAATTAAATTCAACGGTATTCTAAATTGCGTCCAACTCCTCATCAAAGTTACTAAACAGCGCCCGTTTTATTCCGAATCGTCTCATTAACGTGCAATAAACGAAATGACGGTTTTTAATTAATGTTGTTTGAAACATGTTCACTAGCCGGGGTCGGCAGGTGAGCGTAAATACAAAATAATTGAAAGTGTGTGCCTATTAATTCTCTCCCCTGTATTTCGTAACAAGGTTACGCCCTGGCCGCCCTGTCGAGCAAGAGTGCGAACTCTACTGGGCCGACAAACGTGGAATCACAATGAATAAAACAAAGCGATTATACGAGTCTACTGAATGAATGCATGAGAGAGAGTGAATGTATGAGAGAGAGTGAATGTATGAGAGAGTGTGTTAATATATGAGAGAGTGTGTGAATATATGAGAGAGAGTGTGTGAATATATGAGAGCAAGAGAGAGAGTGTGAATATGAGAGCGAGAGAGTGTGTGTGTGGGGGGGTGTGAATGTATGAGAGAGAGAGAGAGTATGTGAATGTATGAGAAAAAGTGAATGTTTGAGAGAGAGAGCATGTTTGAAAGGGAGAGAGTGACTGTATGAGAGAGTGACTGTATGAGAGAGTGACTGTATGAGAGAGTGACTGTATGAGAGAGTGACTGTATGAGAGAGTGACTGAATGAGAGAGTGACTGAATGAGAGAGTGACTGAATGAGAGAGTGACTGAATGAGAGAGTGACTGAATGAGAGAGTGACTGAATGAGAGAGTGACTGAATGAGAGAGTGACTGAATGAGAGAGTGACTGAATGAGAGAGTGACTGTATGAGAGAGTATGAGAGTATGTGTTTATAAGGGGTGAAAATAGGACAAGGAAGAGGAAGGAAATATTGCGCGCGATCCGAGGCCCGTTTGTTAGAGTAATACTCCGGCATTTCACTGGTGGTCATCGGAGAAACCACGGAAAACTATTGATGAGAGCAGCCGGCTGCTAGAATTCTCCTCCAGACAGGGACTGAAATCGACCTAGCTATGTAGCTAGTGTCGAAAATTCTGCCACCGTCGGGACTCGAACCCTAGAACTTCCTGGTTAGAGGCCCTCCGGTGACATCAATTGATGCCCTGAGCCACCTAGGTCTGTGTGTGTGTGTGTGTGTGTGTGTGTGTGTGTGTGAGAGAGAGAGAGAGAGAGAGAGAGAGAGAGAGAGAGTGAGAAGATTGCGAGGGATTGGGACAATGTGATCAATCGAGAGAAAGTGAGAGATTGAGTGATAACAAAGTGAAATATTTAGGATATTGGCATTGAAACCACACAATTCTCTAACCCATTATCGTCTTGAGAGCGAAATGAAATATGAGAATCTCTAACACAACTTAATGAGCTATCGTCTGTTCTATTAATTACATAAGTAGAAGCTACACGCCGGAAATAGAGGCTCTCATCAAATTTCTCGATAATATTATTGAAAAGATTCAAATGTTAAACAGCGAAAAAGAATTTCGATACAATTTTCAACGATATAGGGTGTCACTTTATTGGATACTTGTACACAAAGAAGCCTCGGGTATTGGTCGAAATATCAGCGCTGTCATGTTGCACCTAATAAATGAACACTCTGTTCCATCAGCTTTTACAAAACTCTCTATGGTTCCCAGCGAGATAACACTCTCCATTCAAAAATGGACTGTTAATTACATTTGTCTTTCGGATTGATACAGCACATTTCCTTTTAATAACTGAAAACCACGAATTAATAACATTCCAAATGCATATAGCCTTTGCCCTTTGGATTTTTAGATGGCAACGCTTAAAGTGCTGTACATAAAAACGTAATGAACTTTTTGGAAATGGAACTTCATAATGAGGCACATTCCTAAGCAACTATTAGCGAAAACTATTCACAGGTGAAATGTATTCTGCGAATTGCTACTTCATATCTAGTGATTTTTTTTAAATAAAATCAGACAAGAGGAAACCTCAACTCTTTTGCGCAGATGGTCGGACAATGCGCATAGCACCTTTCTAAAACGTGCATATGCAATTTTTAGTAATATAATCAGATATATCAGAATATTATATATATATTTACATTACATTTAGTACGTAGGCAATAAACATTTCTAACGCATAGTATATTCGAAATGCATTATTTATTATGCCATTTGAAGCGTTATGACAGTAACTTCATTCATTCATACTGGAAATAATACTTATTGTAAGAGTGACATTTGAAAAACATTCAACCACATCAGCATTCTTGTTTCTCAGCTTGTTCATAAACGAACCAACTAGAAGTTGCAATACCTAGGTCGAAATATTCCCCCTCGCCAAATCGAAACCAGTAACGCCAAAACAATGACGACCATCGCGAACATCAACAAAATCACAGTTTTGAAGCGCAGCGTGATATGGCAGCAGAGAGCATTCGAAAGCGCGAATCGCAAACCGGGGGAACCGACCAGCGTTTAAGGGCGGCGGGAGCACCTCGTAACGGCGCGGGGCAACGAGCGGGCGGCGGCAGCGTTTTGGGCGCCATTAGCGGCAACGGCAGCGCAGTTATACCGCGGGGCGCCGCCGCTGCCAATGTAGGAGGGTGACACACTCACTTGGCGATAACGCCGGCGCGGGCGCGCGACCCACCACGCCGCGGGCGCACGGAAGCCGGCGCATATTGCACAGGGACACGTGCGCCGAGCAGGGCTCGGAGAGGGCGGGGAGGAGGGGGCGATGTGACGTTGAGGAAAGGACCAGGAGAGAGCTTTACATGAGCGTGGAGAGGGATGGGTAAGAGCGGGAGGGGTGGGTGAGAGCGGGGAGGAGAGATTGGTGTGACGTGAAGAGGACGAGGGGAAAGAGCTTGACGTAGGCGTGGAGAGGGTTGGATAAGGGCGAATAAGTGAGATGGAGGGATAGGGCGGAGGCGGGGAGGAGGAGTCGATGACCTGTTGTGCAAAGGACGAGGAGAGAGTTTGAGGGCACGGAGAGGGCATAGTGAGGGCGGAGAGGGGAAGGGGTGGGGCTGGAGTGTGTAGGGATGGGGAGTGATACGGGGGGGAGGGGGGGAGGAGTGGTCGATGTGACGTTGTGGAAAGGACGGAAAGCTTGACGTAGGCGCGTAGAGGGCTGGGTAAAGGCGGGGAGGGGAAGGGGAAAGAGTGTAAGAGAAATGGGAAGCTGTAGAGGAGGAGTATGGGAGGGGCTGGGGAGTGGTACGGGAGGGATGAGAGTGGCACGGGAGGGTTGGGAGTGGTACGGGAGAGGTGGAAGTGGTACGGGAGGGGTGGGAGTTGTACGGGAGGGGTGAGAGTGGTACGGGAGAGGTGGGAGTGGTACGGAAGGGGTGGGAGTGGTACGGGAGGGGTGGGAGTGGTACGGGAGGGGTGGGAGGGGTATGAAAGGGGTGGGAGTGGTACGAAAGGGGTGGGAGTGGTACGGGATGGGTGGGAGTGGTACGGGATGGGTGGGAGTGTTACGGGAGAGTGGTATGGGAGGGGTGGGAGTGATACGGGAGGGGTGGGAGTGGTACGTAAGGGGTGGGAGTGGTACGGGAGGGGTGGGAGAGGGCGGGGAGGAGAGGTCGACGTGACGTGGAAAGCACTGGGAGAGACCTCGTCGTGGGCGTGGAGAGGGCATGGAGCTGGCGGGATTGGCACGCGGGCGGCAAGGCAGGGGCGACGGGGAGTTGGGCGGGCGCGGAGGAGCGGACGTGGCCGCCGCCGCGACATGTATCAGCGCCAGGTGAAATATGAAGGGCGCGTAAGACGCGACGGGCGCTCCATACAAAGGGAGCGGCGTGGGGCGCGGAGAATGCCAATGCGCGGAGCACCGGCAGACGGGGAAGCGCGGTGGGACTGCCACGAGAAAAGCACACACAGGGAGGAAGGGCGTGTCTCAAATAGACCCAGTTACATGACAGCATTAGCGGCAACATATGAAGAGCAGATTTACCAGCTCCAAAGAATATTATCCGATTTTTAAATACAGGAATCATGGACAAAGAATATACCGATCCAATTATCTTTAGAGAGTAAATACCTACACCATACACAAGAATTAATATGGATTCGGTAGACTGAGTAGCAATGAAAATTTAAAGAAGATTAACATTTAGAGAATAGTGAAATGTAAATGAAATAATAGAAGAGCGATAAAAAAATGGAAAGCACATTTCAGAGTAATATTAAAATGCGGAAACGACACAAATGGCAAAGACTATAACAGCACAAAATATCAATAAAAAAGAATGAAGTAATATGGGTGTTCAGGGAGAAAGAGCTTTCGTTAGCTTAGGGATGAAATATGTTAGAGCAACTAATAAGGGCGTCACCTCGATCGGACGGCAACAAGGCCGGCCGGCGAGCGGGGTCAGCGCCGCTAGGCTGCCCGGGGGCGGGCTGGACCAGGGCGCGGCGCGGAGCGGCGCGGCGCGGCGTCAACCCAATTGGGCGTGATCGATGCGCGACCGGGAGCTGCCGTGACAGGGTTACGAACCCCGGCTCCCGCGCGGATGAGCTCCGGGGCTTCGCTAGAATCCCCCGCTTCCGCTTCCGTTTCCTTCCTCGCGGCCTCCGCCTGTCTCTTTCGCGCCAGAGCGAGCGGGAGCTCGGCTCCCAACACAGGCGGGCACGCCCACCTTTTCTCGCGAGGACCTGCGCCGATTTATTGGGCAGACTCTGTACTGCGCTTCTACCGCACTCATTGCGGAGTTACTCGAGTATTGTTTGTTTTTTCCAGGATTCTACTCTGAGACCTGAAAGTAAATCGAATTTTGTTGATTTGATAGTAAAATAAGTTTTCCCCACATCACAACTTCGCTCCGGGAAAAATACTGGAGGAAGATTTCCTGACAATACGAGAATTCCTATATTTTTGTCTTAGGCATGTAATGATCGATAGAAAGACCAAAGGTACAAATTAGCGGTTTCCTCTCATCCATTATTAAAAAGTTAGGTAATAAGAAGTAAAAATAGAAGAAAGACATCCAAGAGAATTTAATGTCCGAATTAAAATAATTTTATAATTTCTCAATTCTTCTCGTAAAAAGCAGACAACATAAAAGTATAATAAACTATTTTAATTAAATATAATTTAATATCCAGCTTTATGTCTTTCGTATCTCGCAAATAAATAGTAGATGCCAAAATAAGAGTGAAGCGCCCTAAATCTTAGAAAATTAAAGTTTTACAACCAAACAGCAATGAGTCGAGAAATAATAATAATAATAATAATAATAATAATAATAATAATAATAAACAATAATGCCGAGCAGAATTATTTATCAAAATAATTGAAAAGATCGGGACAATATAATGCTCACCTCATTTCTCCAAATTTTGTCAGCCAGAATATTCTCCTCTATCATTCCAAAGCTTTCAAGGAAACTTGTGATGTTGCAAGAGCTAATTTTTGCTCGCATTATTTATGACTTCTGCAACTTTAGAAAATTCAGAGAGTTCACCGAAAATGGAACCTCCATCTATTTTATAAGCGTACTTTTCAGTAAAAAATTAAAAGAAATTTAAAGCAAATATCTGGAGCCGTTTTTGAAAATGTTTGACAATTTTGAGAATTCATATGACTGAACCCAACAATAATCGGTTTTGTACAAAAAAATCAATATAAAAAGATTTGATTGTAGTGGTTCACTCTATTTGATACTTTGTTGCAAACGAGTTATCGACCCTCATTTCATAAATTTTATAACAGCGACTCTTAACGCTTGTGGGCGGGGATTGGAACGAATACAACTGCACTTTACTGTAGTTGAGGTGAAAGATAAGTTCGCAACAGGAGTTTGGCAGATAGGTTTAACTTACACCAGCGTCATGGGGTGCCTCGAAAGAAAAAGTTAAAAACTATTACAATACATTATTACATTAATAAATGTATAGAACTCTAAAGCACTTATTTTGTATTCTTAATCTTCTAATTTGGCAAAAGACAGAAGTAAATACATTTGAAAAACCAGGTATGGTAGTAAGTTATTAGGAAACTGAATGAGAGTTAACGGCGAGTAAAATAACTTTTTTTTCAAATATTAACCAAAACACTTCATAATGGTGGACTCTCCTATGTAAAGAACTAACTAGCAATTTGTTTTCAAAGGAATCCAGCACAACTTCCACTCGGCAAGAACTCGCAGCAAAGGCGCGAAAAGAATGTGCGTGGGGCCGCAGGAGGTTAAGTAAATTACGTGCGCGCGCTCAAGGCCCCATAAAAAGTGGAAGAAATTACGGCCATCACTCACGGCGAGGGCGCCCTTAAAGGACTCCTTCGATATCTCCCAAGGAAGATGACGTACCACTAAATAAAAGAATTTCCTTGGCGGCATTGCGCGGCACGGCGCAGCCCGGCCCGGCGTGGCATGGTGCCCGGCCCGGCATGGATATTAACGATCTCCTTCGATCCCTCGCAGAGATCAATGGGCCGGTAAGAGCGTTAACGTGTCGCCGCGACGCGCTGCAGACTCGCCGTGGGCGCGGGGCGGAGACACGGTGCGGGCGGAGGGCGAGGAACAGTCCGCGTGCGCAATGACGGCGACGGAATGCTAAGGTGGGATGCGAGTCGGTGATGACTAGTGGGCGGATTTCGATGACCTAAAACATCGCACCGGGAGCGGTAGCTCAGGGCATCAACTGATGTCATCAACTGATGCCTCTGACCGGGAGGTCCTAGGTTCCCACTCCCCACGGCGGCAGGATTTTCGACTAGCTTTTCAGCTAGGTCGAATTCAGTCACTGTCTGGAGGAGAATTCTAGCGGCCGGCTGCTCTGATCGGTAGTTTTCCGTGGTGTCTCCGATCAACACCAGGTGAATGCCGGAGCAGTACCCTACCAAACGGACCGCGCGCGATCTGTCCTTCCTCTTCCTTGTCCTATCCTCTCCCCTTACACACACACTTACACTAACATGCACTACATTACCACATATTCCGGGAGACCGGTCGGGAGCTTAGAGCTTGTCCCGGCTGGGGCGGTGTTCCGCTGATGGGAGAGTCCTGATGAGGGGGAAACCCCACTAGCCGACGGTAGGTCGGCGTCGGATCTCGCCATCCAGCGGGGGAAGATCAGCGTCGTCTCCCGAGAGAAAAATATCCACTACACTAACGGGACTAATGACCACAGAAATTGACGCGCCCGGAAACACGAAAAAATCAAGTAAAACCTCTCCACAAGTGATCAATATAGTCTTAAAATGTTTTTAAAATGCCCTAAATACATAGAAAAATGACGTAAAAAAGTGATCAAAACACGTTCAAATGTACAACTTAAGCTGTTGGATATGTTACTGATGGAATGGATTCTTCTTCTTTTAGTTCAAGTGAACTTAGCTTTCAAAGTTTTGGTTTGGACTGATCTCTGCCACAAAATCTCTCTTTAGTTATCGCGAAATTGGGTGAACCGCCAATGACGCTGACAGGTGTCACAGGAACTTTAGATTACATACTCACAATGGTTGACATTACAACTTCTGAGCGAAGAAATCAAATAGGCTACCAGATATAGGTACTCAGGAATTCTGTGGAGAACATTTGTTGGATCTCGTAAATATTATTTAAAACAAGTACCATTAAAGTGACATTAAAATCGATAAATCATCGAAAAATGCATTAAAAATGATGGAAAAGTAAAAACAAGACTTATTACTCGAAAGCGATAAAAAATGCAAAAAATGACGTATAAAAATGAGCCATTTCCTTTTGTCATAACATAATATGAATTTTTGTATACTAAATGGCATTGCTTTAAAGTGAAAAGATAAAAATGACATTTCATTAAAATCCGCCCCTCAGTGATGACCATGATGACGGCGTCAACAGAGGAATAGGGCGCGTGTGCGATGGCGCCGTCGTGACGGAGAATTGGGGAGTTAGTCGTCACAGCGAGAACAAAGACGACGAAGGAATAAGACGCAATGTACGCGACGGCGAGGTGAGGTGAGGTGAGGTGAGGTGAGGTGAGGTGAGGTGAGGTGAGGTGAGGTGAGGTGAGGTGAGGTGAGGTGAGGTGAGGTAAGGTGGGGTAAGGTGAGGTGAGGTGAGGTGAGGTGAGGTGGGGTAAGGTGAGGTGGGGTGGGGTAAGGTGAGGTGAGGTGAGGTGGGGTAAGGTGAGGTGAGGTGAGGTGGGGTAAGGTGGGGTAAGGTGAGGTGAGGTGAGGTGAGGTGAGGTGAGGTGAGGTGTCAGTGGTGATGAGTACAGGTGAACAAGGGGAGAATAAGGCCTTGGCAAGGAGCGAGGAAGCAGAAATGGTTACAGGAAGCAGGAGGAAAATAAATTGAATTACTTCCTAATAAATGATTTGGTATCGAAAAAGCATTTGTTCTTTTAACAAATAGGAAATTTATACATAAGAAGTCGAAGTGTTCGTTTGTGAGGTTATATTATCCTCTTTTATTATATTCCATTATCACTTATCTTAATGAGGCTAATGCATCTCTAGCTTCTATAAATACAGTTCACGCTACAGAGCAAAACGAAATAACTTTTTTGCTTCAAAAGGTTTTTTCGTTAAAATGAACGATGTGATGCAAACATTATTTATAGATATCCCATGCATGTGCTAGACCATACAGGAATAATATAAATGGTAAGCCACATTATTAATAAAATATGAGGTCGAGGCTACAAGATTAAATATGCAAATACACGAATGCGGCAAATACGAAATGAATAATAAACGTTCATACATTTCAAAAACATAGTGTTGAGAAAAAGGGCTCGAAAGTTTCCACAAAATCGTTTCGTTTTAAACGAAGATTTTATTTATTAAACGTAGAACGTAATGGAATTGTGGAAAGAGGGATTCTAATTTTTTAGCTTTTGATTAGGCAGAAAATGGGTAAAAAAAATAAAGTAAAAATTAGAATAAAAATTCACAAATTTAGCAACATTTCTATTTCAGAGAAAAGGCAAATTATGTTTTCCTTGATTTGGTTAAATACAAATTTGCTTCTGTGAAGCAATTTTTTCCCTAATTGTCGCCTTACAAACTATAAATTAAACCAGCAGTCGCGATGTACTTCTGATTAACCAAAAGAAACAGAGAAGCATATCTGGCAGCAAGTACTTGAATTCCTCGACTCGTATTTTTAACATTTCTCTGATCACAGCAAGTTAACTTCGAAAGAAGTATACGTCCTCAAACGAAGCCAGGTTTACTGAAAACATTTTAGATTTTCTAATAGAGGGAATTGTGGGAATTCTGAGTTGTAGTTGTTGACGTTCTTATGAGAAGAAATAAAAGAGGTCATCTTCGTCAACATATTAGCTTTATTAAGATAGCCGACTTTCGACGGCTTTGCCGTCATCGTCAGTCTCGCGAGACTCTTTCGAGTCTCTTTGGACTCTTGCGAGACTGACGATGACGGCAAAGCCGTCGAAAGCCGGGTATCTTAATAAAGCTAATATGTTGACGAAGATGACCTCTTTTATTTCTTCTAATAGAGGGAAACTTCCGTTGGACTGAGCACGCAGGAATTGCAATGCACGAAGACCGCTGCCGTCATCGCGTTTGCTTTCAAGAGGCCCGGCTTGTCCGTCTGCGAGCGGGCATGCCGTTGGCGCGAGGAGCAGCAGGGGTGGCGGGGGCGGGGGCGGGGGCGGGGGCGCGAGGTCGGGAGGAGTCACCCGCCGCGCCCGCGGGCTGACCCCGGGCCGCCCCGGCTCCGCCCCCAGCCTCGCGCCGCGCCGCCAGCATAGCGGCCTCCCGGCCAGCCCTCGGCCCCCGGGGACCTTCAAGAGGATATGGCTCCCTCGCCCTGCCACCTGGCGCACGGAGACGCCCGACCTGGCGCCACAGCCGGGATTGCCCTCCAAGGACTAGGCGTCCACCGATTTCTTGCCAACGCCCATCCCCTACATTTGAAGCTTCATAGTACCACTTTTGCCCAACTCTACTTACACCTTGTCGCCTATTTGTATGTCATCAGAAACACATCACAAAATAAGATTTTGTGAATTAAACTGCTCCCACCTGGCGCCACAGCCGGGATTGCCCTGAAAGGACTAGGCGTCCACCGATTTCTTGCCAACGCCCACCCCCCACATTTGAAGCTTCAAAGTATCACTTTTGCCCAACTCTACATACACCTTGTCACCCATATGTATGTCACTCAAAACACATCACCAAATAAGATTTTGTGAATTAAACTGTTTTACTGGTGTTTCCACAGCCATTGCAAACGTTGCGTTATTCTCTAATGACTCAGCAAATAAAGAGAATATGATCTAATAACAAGCTGATAATTAATCGGTTCAAATCAAAACTAATATAACATGTCAATAACACGCACATGTGATGGACAGTAATCTAGATACACGTCACAGTTCCAATCAGCATATGGACGAATCAGTTACTTTGCTTCACTTCGTTTCCTTATGTTTACAAAACTGGCCTTGCCAGTTCAAAGAAAGCTAATTCCTATAGAATCAGAAAACAAAATTTATAACATTAAACAATGAAGGCTCCAGAGACAATTGTGAGGATTTGTGGAAAGGGAACTGGATCGTTTAATATAAGAGAAACCAATATTCTTTTTATTTTTTAAAAATTTTTGATGACACAATTCAAGACATTAAATGTAAGATTTTAAATAGAAACATGACATATAAATTTAGAGTTCATTTTAAGTCTTGACAGATAAATTTATAGAGATTTTAAATCTAACAAGAGGTTTTGCGCACTACTGCACCCTTTAGGCGAATCTGAGGAAACGTATTTGGAGACGGAGTTCAAGAACTTGCCAGAAGGTAGTTTCGGACATGCAGCTATAAAACATTCCTCAAGAGTCACCGATCCCGGGCTGGGCCCGCAGACAGCCCCCATTTGCAAGTACCTTGTTGGAATTTTGGAACAAACACAAAACATTCAGCTTACGACAACACCATATTTGGCTACCTTGTCACAGGACAAAGTTTTTAAACGCCCCTAACCAATGAAGGAAAACACGAAACACGAAAAGGTTGGGTTTTTTAATTCTGAAATCGGAGTCAATGTGACGAAGAAGTACTTTAACATCAGGGGCTATACAAAAGGAAATGAAAGATGGATGTGTATGATGTGGGAGGGCAGTGCCCCTTGAACCTCCCTACCGCATCCGCCTCTGATATTAAAGCTAAGTTACTAATATTCATACTCCTCCTTCACACCATGCACGTACTTTCGTCATTGCCAAAGCAGCTCAGTATTTTCTGTGAAACCCGTAAACCATGTTTCACTGTGATGGATCCTAGCGTCGGGGTCTGAGGAGCTCCACCTGAGGAAACGGGCAAATCATAGAGGTCGTCAGGATATACGCCTTCGCCACAGTCCGCGAAATGCCTCATTCCGAGTGCAGAACGGGCCCGCGGGGGTGTTGAAAAATTCGATCGTGCCGTTTCCTCTCGCCTCCGCCTCTCTTAGGGGACCTTTGCGGCTGTCTGCCCCCGCTCCCGCTCCCGCCTTCACCGCGTTCCCGCCCCTCCCCCCGCTCCGATCCAACCATGACTCGCTCCTTCCCCCCCCTCTCTCTCTCTCTCTCTCTCTCTCTCTCTCTCTCTCTCTCTCTCTCTCTCTCTCTCTCTCGCTGCCCGCAGGTCTTCTCCCCGCTCTTCCCCTCACTACCCATGCCCACCCCTCGCCTGCTCACACATCTTTCTGCTCAACTTCCTCATTTCTCTTGGAGAATGTCTTCCATTTACGGGCGGCGCCCCTTTTTATACGCGGTAACGTCCGCGCCCTCCCAACCCAGCCCCGACCCCTCCGCCGCCATATTTTAACCTTCGCGGTAGCCCCGCGGCCGGCTTCCGCCCGCCCCGCCCCGCCCCGCCTCCTTCTCGTGCCCCGCATCTCTCCACCTCCTCTCTCCTCACGCCGTCCGCCTCCTCGATTTCTTTTATTTTTCGGAGCGAGCGAGCGAGCGCTTGCGACAGGATAGCGACACAATGGGGGTTCATCCGCGAGCCGCAAGATGTCTCTCCTGTCGGGCTCGTCTTCCTTATCGGTGGCTGGAGAGCCCTTTTCCGCCCGCACTCGCTCTCGCGTCGGCGAAGGGGAAACAAGGGGCGGGCGGCCTTTACGTTCACCGCTCGTCTCGCTAACGGCCCGCTCGGAGACGCCGCCCCCGCCGCCCCCGCCGCCGCCGCTCGCGTCGAGGAAATTCCGCTGAGCGGCGCTGGCGGCCGGGCGTGTGTTTGTGGCTCCCACATGACGCACGAGGAACACACAGGACGGCAGTTTCCGCTCGCGAAACGATTATCGCTCACTGTGTAAGCAATAATGAAGAGAACGATGAACGTACACTAGTAAACATATCAGTCAAACTGGAATATACGATGAAGTCGGATGGATCGTCGTTTAGCTGCCATAACGGCCTTTGAACAAGAGCTTCTGCGTAAAGCGTTACGAGTTCCAGATATATTTTAACTATCCTTTGGATTGCATCAGATTATTTCAAATGATTAAAATAAAAAAAAAGCTTTGTTCTGATAGTAATATAATCTTTCCATGCCCCATATTTCCCGGGAAAACATGTTTAATGGTGGTATTTATTAACACGCAAGTACATGTAACTCAAAACATGCAAGATAACATACATAGTCCAATAATGCTGTTAGGTGTCATCTACTGTTCGATTCGTGTATCGCACAAATATTCTCTGCAAGTTAGTATTTTTTAGAAAGGTCGGCAGTCGAGTGACAAAAATGCCTTATCGCTTATGATATACGCTAATGGTCATTGCCTTTTGTACAATACTAAGCACTTTGGCAGAACCCAAGAAGTAGTACGTTCAAGACCAGGCCCATTGTGGCGAACATTAAGAAATAACTCACGATGAAGCCACTGAGTCGTAAAGGCCATTAAGTTTAGATTTTACAAGACATTAGCAGTAGGACGTTTTTTAGGGGAAATTTATAAGGATAAATCGAGCACTTTGTCTTCTGGATAATGCGAGGGCTTATTGTAATGCGAGGAGTGCCACTATTGTATATCTTTTTATGCATAATTACTCCGCTCAGGCGGGCAATTAAGAGCTACAATGTTCCGCTCGTGCCCGCAAATAGATTACATGATTTTATTACTCCAACAATATCATGATTTATGGTCTAGCATTAGATGATGTATTTACTGCGTCATGTAAATGAATATTATATTGTTGGCAGCCTTGGAACATAACTAATGTAGTTATGCCCTAATGAATGGGGAAAATGACGCAACGCGATGTGCGGAATACAGCGAATCCTCCACGCGCGATGGGCGCTGTCCATCACAAAGCCCGTCCGAAATGAATCAACGTGACGACACTTCATCACACAACTTGAACCTGCGCGAGCGCTTGTTTGATCGCATGCAAATGAGCCCTGTTTTGCAGGTTATTTTCATGCGCTAAACAGTTCATGGTATCAGCGCTTTAGTACATCATGGAATAACAAGGTAAGAGTCGCGAAAAACTTCACAGGTGTCGTTTCGAAGAATGACTGCAGAGATAAGGTAGAAATGTGTTTTCCAATTTATCTCCAGTATGAGGAAAAGTGAATTCAATAAGAGTAAAAGTTTTTTTTGATATGTCAGCGTCATGGAGCATAATTTAGTGACTAAAATAATTCGATAATTGCAATTTCGTATCTCACTAAAGTTTTTACACAGCTATTCTTCGAAAGAGGTTGTGACGAAATATTCAAAACACTTATATTCTAGTGCAAAGTTTTTGAAGGAAAATATCGAATACAAAGCTGCGAATAGGAAAAAACACGAGAAACATTCCAAAGATGAAAAATGTTTTTGTAGAAAACTATAAAATTGTTTTTGGTATATAATTCATATTTGTTTGTTTTTATAAGCTAAACAAAGAATTATCTGTTTTCATCTGTAGTTATCTGTATTCCAGAAATAATTCGTAAAATTAGGGGATATACAAAAGCCTCACCGTAATCTCAAAATAGGAAATCAAACATTTATAATGCAAAATGAAATGCTATTGTATAGAAAAGCCTCACATCAGAGTATATAAAATACAAAGGAAGAAATCACACAAGACGAGGTAAATGCAGTCAACACAATCCAACTAGGAGTTCCTGAGACGCAAAAAGAACACGAGCTCGAAGCTCGAGCCGGAAAGAGAGACTTCATGAAAATTATTACAGATTGCGGCCATATTGGTGAGCGCGGAGGATTCCCAACGACATTAGGGAGTTGGCGCGAGCGCCAGGATCGCAGCGGGTGGTCGTGGTGCGGCTTGTGGTCGCAGGTCAGAGGGCAGCCGGCGAGCGCCGCCAGGGACAGCCGCAGGAGGCCGGCGGGAGGGCGAGCACAGGCTCAGTGTGCGCCTGCTGGGAGACGTGTCTGCAACGGACGCTGGAGACGACAGAACACTACGCCACAGGATGGTCAGCGCTGGCTACAGGCAGTTTAAGAATTCTCACTGTTCTTAACTTCAAAATTCAATATCACTAAAGTACGAATAAACCTTAACAATTTTGCGATGATACAGTAAATTAAGAAATACTGATCGATGGGGAGATTATTTTCGCGAAAATAATCAAGATAGGTAAAACTTGAAAAATTAATATTATAAAATAAAACGGAATAAGAAAGACCATATTGAGAGCAAGAGAAAATTTCACGTAAAACCGTCCAAAATTAAAATAGATCTTCAACCAAGTTTCAGAAAGTGAATTAGAGTGTGGAAACTAACTTACTATGCAAGATTTATAAACATGTCATTGTGTTAGAAAGGCGTTAAAAAGAATACAGAAGATAGATAGATAGATATAAATAAAGAAAGAGAGAAAGTAAGAAAAAAGATAAAAACAAAGAAAGAAAGAAAGAAACGAACAAAGGAAAAAAACAAAGAAAGAGAAAAAGAAAAAAAAGAAGCGGCAGAAGAGAATGCACCAACAAATACCGCGCCGGAATTTTTTCCACTGGCACGTAGTATGCATACACGTGCACACGGCAACAACGAATTAGGTGTTGGCTGCCGCAGCGTTTCCCACCAAGGGAGGGAGCCGGCGCCGCCCGCGCCGCTCGGTCTGTCGCTCGCAGGCGAGAGAGATTAGCAATTAAAATATTAGAAGAGCGCGCGCACAGCCGATATTATGCAAATGGCGCGCGGGGCGGGGAGGGACAAAGCGAGGAATGGGGGGAGGGGGGTTGACGGGAAGGGGAGGGGAAGGAGGGGACGGGACGGGGCGGGACGGGGCGGGACGGGGCGGGTGGGACGGGTGGGACGGGTGGGACGGGTGGGACGGGTGGGACGGGCAGGACAGGGCGGGACGGGGCGGGACGGGGGGGACGGGGCGGGTGGGACGGGTGGGACGGGGTGGGACGGGTGGGACGGGGTGGGACGGGTGGGACGGGGCGGGACGGGTGGGACGGGGCGGGACGGGGCGACGCGGGCCTCGGCGCCAACGTGGCCCCGTGCTCGAATTAACGCAATTACAGGGCCGATTTAAAATGCGTTGCGAATCGCGCCGCGCCAGCGATACGCATCACAGCGCCCCCCCCCACCAGCGTCGCCCGCGGCCCCGCCCATCCACCCCCACCCCCGCGCCGGCCAGCGGTTCCGTCATAATTCGGAAGGGCGATGACCCTTCCGGGCCCTGGGAGCTGGTTTACTGATCAGAGCCCGACCAATTCACGAGCCGCATTTGCGCAATTTACATACACCTCTTTGCCCATCGCCCCAAATTTGGCGGGTCATGTCACGCTAGGCTACAAATGAATCATCCAAATAAATGAGGGCGGATGGAAATTGAAAGTAGTATGCTTTTCTGAATGGCGTACAATGTCAAAGGATACATTAGAGTCTTTGAGGGGTACAGTCAATCGTATTTATGAAGATGTGAAAGAATACATCTCCATTTTCTCCATTCAAATTTTAATTTGTGAATATACTGATGAATTACTACTTTAAATCTTCTGCGTACCTGTTTGTTTACGTCTCTTTTTAGATTAAAAAAAAGTACTGAAAAGGATTGATCAACGAAATTACCTCTTATATTTTATGAAATATTTTGTCCGTGACTTATACTCAAAATTAGAATTTCATATTATTTCACCAATAAACACGACATGGGTTAATATGCAATTATTAAAACAAAATGCACTCCTGAGGAGGCAGCATAATCCATGCCAAACAAGTGCACCTCATTGAGGCATTACATTATTGCTTCCGACAGAAGCCAAGAGAACATTCATCACGTAGTATCATCACTTTAAATAGCAATAAGTCAGCAAAGCGTTAATTTATTATGTGTACTGAATTTGGATTATTTTTAACAAAGACATCAAAAATTTCCAAATGGAATTATGCAAAAACGTAAGAATGTCTACCAATATAGGTCAGAAGCTCTGGAATAAAATCTTTATTCCTAATAGTCGGTGGCAATGAATTGTCGGCAACACTTCATAATACGCTAGTAATTGAGAGGAAACAGTGCCATAACGAAGCCAAATCGTTGTTAAAGTAAAGCTTGTTCTCAATCGTACCCACGAAACAGCGGATTCTCCGCGTTCGGATAGTCGTTTCCACAAGGTACACGATACAGCTCGTTTCAGTTGGGGAAGCCTCATACCATTTCTTGATAATTGCTCAATAAAGCGTCAGGGCATGTAATCAGACATCTGTGGAAATCAACGTAGCGGAATGCCCAATCGCAAACGACGTTACAGCCTACTGGCACGACGACAGCGGGGCAGCCTGGTTAATGCGATTGGCAGCCCTGCGCGCGAGCGCCCGCTCGCCCACCCCGGCCAATGGGCGGGCGGCGCGACTCGCGGTTCGCCGCCCGCCGCCGCTCAAAGTAACGGACGGCGAGTTATAAAGCCACAGTTGCGGCGATTCGGAATCTAATTAACGTTTTCGGCGGGCGCGGACGGCCCATAAGGTTGTCAGTTACGTTTCAATGGCGGGTGCGCGCTGATAAGGGCGATTCGCGGAGCGCGCGAGCGATAGCCGGCGCATGGCGATGGGGTATCGGCGGCGAACGGTCGCCGGAGCGCTGCTGGCGCGGCGCGGCGGAGCGGCGTTTGGGGAAACGATGCAGATGAGCGAGTGTTGAGTCAATTGGATTCGGCGGCAACGGGGGAATTAGGGGAGAAAGTGCTGCTGGCGTACAAATGTGTTTTGTAGGAGGGAGGGGAGGGTGGGAGAGTCAGACAGAGAGAGAGAGAGGGAGAGCGAGAGCGAGAGAGCGAGGCGAGAGAGAGAGAGCGAGGCGAGAGGCGAGAGGAGAGAGAGAGAGAGAGAGAGAGAGAGAGAGAGAGAGAGAGAGAGAGAGAGAGAGAGAAGCGAGATGTACAAATATGACACAGATAGTTACGGGAGGCAGACGGCATATAACTGAGGAAATAGTTTTGCAACGATTTCGGACTCCCTAATTAATTAGTTATTTTCACGTGTTTGTTTGATTAAAGATAACTACTACGTTTCTAAATGTAATTCTAAAAAAATCTTCATTTGTTTACAGATGTATCTGGAGAAATATTAACGACAAAAAGTTCATAAATCATAACATTGCTATATTACTTAAGAATTCACATCATTTTTTAATTATTTTTAAATTAGAAATTCATATTCCCGATGGTCGAATTTGTACGTTGTTTGACAAATTAATTACCATGGAGTAAATAATAAATATTAAAATGACGAAGACTTAATTCAGTGAACAGTTGTAAGTTTCCCGGCAAATGAAAACCTACCTTCTAGCTTGAAAACAACTTCTTAACCTCCTAACGAAAACTAGGCTGAATCTCGTAGCACTAACGGATGATAAATGTCTTCTTTGTACCGAAAGTGGAGTAGAAACAATCACGCAAGCGACGCAGTTCCTTCGGTATCAGTGAGGGAACAAGTCGCGTGAGAACAGCAGACGCCTTTGAACCCGCCCTCCGCGCTGGGGTTTCGCTGTCTGCGACCCGGGGCGGGCAGAGTGGGCCGGCCCATCAGCCTACAGCAGCAATCCACTCTTGTTCCTGCCAGGCGATATCTCGGGGCGAATCAGAATGCAGGAGGCGGCCGAAGGCTTCGCGGGAAGGCGTCTCCCCGACCTCCGGCTGTCGAGAGCGTTTCCGCGCGCAGTCGTCGCGCTGAATGGAGCGATCGGAATGAGCTGAAAGCCCGCGCGCGCGCGCGCGATTTGACAAGCGCGCCCCCCCTCCTTTCCCTCCAGCTTCGCGAAGGCGCCTCCCGTTCTCTCCCATTCGGGTCTCTCCACTTTTCACCGCCGTCGGAGCTGCCGCTTCCACCTTCGTCTCCGATTTCCTCCGGCGTTTTCATGGCGCTTCATCGCCATATTTCCCTCCCTCCCCATCTCCGACACAAGCACACGCTCAGTTGCCGCCAGATGCCCCTCCTCTCACGACCTGTCAACATTCATTTCGTGTAATCTTTCTGCTCGGGTATTCTTGGAGTTTCACCTCTAAGACTGCCTACAATCTCTCTTGGCTTATTTTAACCCATCGACTTCAATTACTCTTTCGACTTGAAGCCCTCTTTTCATCTTGTACCTTCCCGGTCTTCGTCGTTTACCATCTTTCTGTTAAAATTCTCTTTCCTTGATAGTACTTGTGTGATGGACGTTTTGATTCCCATAAAAAAACATTTTATACTTGGCAACTTTCAATCAAATTAAGTGTATCATTAAATAAATGACCATTACATTCTGGACTTCTTGACTCGATCACTTGCGCATTAGCAATTCCCTACATATCGTAGCTTAAATCCAGGCGCATCTTCTTCCTCACATCCGCCCAGCACGTTCCATCGAGGCTCCCCTTCCTTCCTTGAACTGCCAGCGCCGTCGCTGCCGCCTTCCCCACTTCCCTCGGCGCAGCGACGCCGGGTGACATATCTAGAAAAGCACTTAGCGCAGATTGGGCGCGCCGAACCGCGGTGTGCTCGAGGACCCTGGGAATCGCGGGGGAGGAGGGGGGCGGGGCGGCGAGTCGGGGGCGGAACAAGAGAAGGATCCCGCGGGAAAAGGAACGGGAAGGTCGCGGCGTCAGCGTCGAGGCGACGATCTCCGCTGAAGTTGCGACGCGTGTTTGTGACCGGGACGTCGGGAAGTTGTGCCTCTATGAGACGAAAGCGCAAGCGTCGAAGGTCGAAAACTGCGAGTAGGGCTTCTTCCAGTAAAAGAAGTAGCGGCGAGGAGGCAGAGAGCAAAGGGGGGTAGAAGAGGTTAGGAACAAACCGCACGAGAAATACACTCCCTCCCGCCCTTGTCCCTCCCGCCACAAACGGTTTGACTTCAAACTTCCGCAAAGGCCCTCTCTTTGAATGGCGAATCAAATGAAATGGAAGGGACTCGTTCGGAGAGCCAGCTCGCGAATCGAAGACCCGAACCTGAGGAGAAAGTACGCTCCACCCTGGTTGGTCGTTGTATAAATCTGGGCAGATCTACGTTTCCTCCGGTCTTGTTTTAGGTGAAGGATAATCGGGAGCAGCCTCCTCCTGGGAACTTCTGAAAACCATCCACAGCTGGCGAAGTTTACCGAGAGCGATTCGTCTTCAGAACTTTCAGCTCTCGCTTTCCAGTCTTTTTTCCTGTCTTCTTCCGGCCGCTCGTGGTTCCGAGGTGAAAAGAAGCGAGGAGAAACGGTCTGGTGGATTCGACTCAAAAGACACATGGGAACCTAAGTAAGCATGCAGTTGGAGGGAAAAATTACATTTGCGGGGACGTTGGAATGGGCCCGGGCTAGCGCTCGGTCGACGGATTTCTGCTGGAAAGGCGAGGTATTCACGCTTTTCCATATCCGCGTCTTTTTTTTAAATCTACTGAACCGACGAATTAGATCTCGTTGGTAATTGCATTTTCTTCATCCGGAACAAGCCAAGTTTGACGTGAGAGAATGTAAAAAATAGCAAGGAAATTTTTAGGAAGCTTCTCTTCAATTTTCTGCAGAAAACAGGAACAAGGCAGAAGCTAAATTATTCGAAAGGAATTACTTATCATTCATCTGAATAAAACATATCCCAGAATACCTTTCTCTCGTATCAAGGTCTTTTATCAATAACTAATTCATATTTTCAATGGAGAAATAAGGAACGAAATGTATTAAATAGGTTCCTTACAGTACACAACAGTTAAACAGTACTTAATAATTCGTAATAATAAATTTATTTTTAAGACATTTTTCGCGAATAATTATATTAATTATTCTAATTATCATGTACGGAGTCATTTTCAGAGGCGTCTGAAAATTACATAAAAGCTGTGATTATTATTATTATTATTATTATTATTATTATTATTATTATTATTATTATTAACTCCATGTCAACTAGTCAATGGTATACGCTTAACAATGATACTATTTTATTTCAAGGAAATTAATAATATTCTCCATTTTCAAGATCCTAAAAATAAATATCAATGTCGATGATGAAACAGATTTCCTTCATTAAGAATGCCGATAATAGTCATTAACTAGTCGCCAGCATCAGCAAAAATGCTCCTAAAAAACAACTCCACATGATTTATCAAAATATAGATATACACTGCTCAATTCCTAATGAAATGCTCTCAAGTAAAAGGCTCTCAAGTGAAAGGCTCTCAAGTAAAAGGCTCTCAAGTAAAAGGCTCTCAAGTAAAAGGCTCTCAAGTAAAAGGCTCTCAAGTAAAAGGCTCTCAAGTAAAAGGCTCTCAGGTAAAAGGCTCTCAAGTAAAAGGCTCTCAAGTAAAAGGCTCTCAAGTAAAAGGCTCTCAAGTAAAAGGCTCTCAAGTAAAAGGCTCTCAAGTAAAAGGCTCTCAAGTAAAAGGCTCTCAAGTAAAAGGCTCTCAAGTAAAAGGCTCTCAAGTAAAAGGCTCTCAAGTAAAACGCTCTCAAGTAAAACGCTCTCAAGTAAAACGCTCTCAAGTAAAACGCTCTCAAGTAAAACGCTCTCAAGTAAAACGCTCTCAAGTAAAACGCTCTCAAGTAAAACGCTCTCAAGTAAAACGCTCTCAAGTAAAACGCTCTCAAGTAAAACGCTCTCGAGTAAAACGCTCTCGAGTAAAACGCTCTCGAGTAAAACGCTCTCGAGTAAAACGCTCTCGAGTAAAACGCTCTCAAGTAAAACGCTCTCAAGTAAAACGCTCTCAAGTAAAACGCTCTCAAGTAAAACGCTCTCAAGTAAAACGCTCTCAAGTAAAACGCTCTCAAGTAAAACGCTCTCAAGTAAAACGTTCTCAAGTAAAACGCTCTCAAGTAAAACGCTCTCAAGTAAAACGCTCTCAAGTAAAACGCTCTCAAGTAAAATTCTTTGAAGTAAAATACACTCAATTAAAATTCACTTATATACTCTCAGTGGCGCACCCAAGTGGTTCAGGGAGAGTTGCGGGTGCTAATGAGGCATCAGACTCCCCCCTCAAGCCAATGATATATGATAAAAATATAACTCTTAATTTATTTTCTATACGTAGAACTATCGTTTCTATATGTCGAACGTCCTTCAATATATCAATTATTAACGGTACAAATATTAACTAACAGTCAATAAATAAAAATACTCTTTACATTCAATATACATGATAAGTTTCTTGTAAGATATATCTAGTCTGCTAGACACAATAAAATCTAGATCTCCCCCCACCACCACCAAACACAACACACACATACACACACAAATCCTGTGAGCGCGTCTGTTCTCACATGATACAGGGTTAAATTACATGTTTTAACAAATACGCAAAACATGAAAAGCAAATATTTAATTGTCAGCAGTGTCTTCCGTGGAGACTTCCTGTCACATGTCTGCTGTGTCGGAAGCGGTGACATATTGTTTACTACAAATCAGTCGATATGAACAGTATGAGAATACGGGAAAAACAATCAAATATTTGCATTTTTCCGCGAATATCAAAACCGTTTCATTGATTTGGGGGGGGGGGCGAATTTTCCTCTGAAATCCTGGATATATATTGAAACCAAATACGGCTGCAAATATGAAACCAAATACGGGTGGAGACTTGGTAGTTTTCTTTCGATTACTGGCATTAGAAATTAGTGATACAGACGGTTCCAAAAATATTTCCAAACTTTTAATTGCAGAGTAAGCTCCGTATTAGGCACGTTTGCCACTTTATGAATATTCAGGCAGCCGAGGAGCAATTCCCACTCCCACTCCCACTCCCGGAGGGAAGCGCAGCGAGGTGCTCCCTCGGGGAGGCGCAACCGCGTGACTGACAGAGGCGGCTCCCCCGGGGGAGGGGGCGGGGCAGGTGCGGGGGCGGAGGTCGAGGGCGCGAGGCGCCGCTAATTGGGAGGCGCCGGAACGTCACCGCGCGCCTCGCACCTGCGCCCTTCCCCCTCCGCCCCCGCAGGATCACGCGTCGCCGTCGCGCCCACCTGCCACGCCCCCAGACAGGTACAGTCCCCGCTGGAGGAGCGCCAGGGCGCTAAACACAGCTCAGGCGACGACGCCTCTCGCCCGATTGGGGGGCGTGGCTGAGGAATAGACGCCCGACACAAATCAGAGGGAATTGGTGAAAGAATAATTCGCAGTTCATAAGCTCGCTACCGACCGAAAATGTAGGTCCAAATTAACGTGTAATTTGGCACGTTTACAACAATGCCACGAAAATGTTAAGAAGATAATATAAGAAATATTTTAAGGTAAAGAAAAACACAGCCTCTAATAACATACAGTACGTGGTACCCAGCACTTCGGAACACCAAAACTCGGCAGCCAAGCAGTACCGCTGACGTGACCCAATCACGCGCGAGCGCCGCTGACGTGACCCTATCAGCCGCGAGCGCCCGAACCTTGCCCTTCACTATAAATACAGGCCCGAGAGCCGCGGGAGCGTCAGTCAACGCGGTGCTGCCACGTAGAACACTTCGCCCTCGCCAACAACGCCACTGAAGATGCCTGCCACAGTTGCAGGCGAAATGTATGGACAAGTCTCCGTTAGACCACGGCCTACAAACCCGGAAATGTCAAATAAAACAGCCTCTATTAGTTCCACAATACGTTGGTCAAAAATAAACAAACTTGAATTATTTTCAATTTTTAACAAACATTAACCATGATTAATACATTAACATGACTTAAATATCGACAATACAATTGGTATACGTGATTCACAGTATATAAATACACACATACGTATTTATTGGTTCGAGTCCTGACAGCGGCAAGATTTTCGACCCTAGCTTTTCAGCTAAGTCGAATTCAACTGCTGTCTGGAGGAGAATTCTCGCGGCCGGCTGCTCTGATCGGAAGTTTTCCGTGGTTTCTCCGATCAACACCTGGCGAATGCCGGAGCAGTACCCTACCAAACGGGCCACGGACCGCGCGCGATCTGTCCTTCCTCTTCCTTGTTCTATCCTCTCCCCTTACATACACGCCTACACTAGCATGCACTACACTACCACATATTCCGGGAGTCCGGTCGGGAGCTTACAGCTTGTCCCGGCTGGTGCGGTGCCCCCCTGGTGGGAGAGTCCTGGTTAGGGGGAAACCCCACTAGCCGACGGTAGGTCGGCGCCGGATCTCGCCATCCAGCGGGGGATGATCACCGCCATCTCCCAGAGAAAACATTCACTACACTAACGGGACTAATGACCAG
Organism: Teleogryllus occipitalis; assembly: GCA_011170035.1. Lineage (NCBI taxonomy): Eukaryota > Metazoa > Arthropoda > Insecta > Orthoptera > Gryllidae > Teleogryllus > Teleogryllus occipitalis. Next base: position 95,082 of record BLKR01003931.1, read on the forward strand.
AGCATTTGACGCGCCCGGAAACATGAAAAAAAAACCATCAATCAAAAAACGTATTCATATTCTGTCAAATAGAATATACTTTTCATCAGATATCTCCCGGAGAAGTGTTCCATCGTGCCATCCCGCTATGGCTCCGCGAGTGCTGGCCGTATTAGTTTACTCAAGCGTCGATGGCGGCAGCGCTGTAACAACTGCGCAAGTGGGAGAGCCGCGATCTGTGTTGATACACCTGCGCTCGGCCGCCGCGACCGCCTCTCGGGGGCGGGCGGGGCGCTTCGAAAATATAGCGGGGATCCGTCAAAGCGGCGGCCTCCGGGGGCGGGTCACCCAGTAAAAACACGCCGATCATCAGGGGCGTATTGGAAACGATCGCTTTGTCTGAGGGCCATCATTCTTCTTCGAGAGGGGAAAGAAACGAAAGGTTGCTGGGGCGGGGAAGGGAAGGGAAGGGAAGCGCGTTAAAGACGAGAAGATTGGACCGCGAGAAAAGCGAAATGAGGGGAGACGCAACGGGGGATACGAAAAGAATGCAGGCAAGAAGGAGCATTGCGAGGCTCAGGGAAAGGAAGGAAAGTGAATAAAACAGAAAAAAAAACACATGCAGTTGATTGACAAGATTTTTCTATATGAAAAAAGTGTTGTTACGCATCATGTACTAGATCAATGAACAAGCGATGAATAAAACAAACAAACAAAAACAGTCATGGAATGATACAAACAAAGAAGAAAGGACGATATGCATGCTTTGCTTTATATACATTGAAATTAAGCGGAACGGTGTGGATAAAGTCCCATATAAGGGACAAACAAGAAGGGTATGTTCTAGTCACACGAAGCAAGATCAGCGAAAAATGCGACACTGCAGCAGCAGATGGAGGGCAAAGACAACAGGAAAAGTGGCCGAGGTAGATTCAGCGCAGCCGACGAGAAACTCTTTTTGTCGCCCGCGAAGCCGTAAAGCAGGCGACATGTCTTGGCGCAGATACGTCACAATGGACGCGTCGTGCATTACCACACGAGACCGGGGGCGGGGCGGGGCGGGGCGGGGCGCTGCGGCTCCCGATAAAAGTGCGCGTCGCGTCCCAGAACTCTCTCCGCCGCCCGCCCCCTCCGCCTCGCGCGCGCCCTCTGGAGAGACCCTGATGCATAGAAGATCCGCTGCTTTACGACTCCGGCTGTCACCTGCGTCACCACCTATCGACTGCCATCTCCTCGTTTATGGGCACCGCCCCCTGCATTGTACTGGATATCGCTTGGGATATCGGGCAACATATCGGCGCCGACAAGACCATCGACAAGCTTCATAAGTAAAAGAGTACGAGAAAAAAATAAATGTATTTTGAACTCCCTTTGATTTTGATTTAGATGAGATTTTGTGTATTTAACGGGCCTTGCAAATGATCACTATGTTGTGAATTTCACTACAACCAAGGGTGTAACGAATATTCAGTTTCAGAATAGTTTTAAACAGTTATGATTTTGTTTCATTTTTATTTCTTTTCTTCTATTTTCCTGGAATCATCTTTGAGAAAACCGTAAGAAATATTTGTCGTAAATCTACGAATTTTTTTTCTGTACGACTTAATGACAAAGAGAGATTGTGCAGCAGTTCGACGCAGAACTCCTATCCCTCCAACAGCCACCGCAATGCGCGTCTCAGCCACCGCCCACTTGCCCTCGCCGCAGACTCTCAATTTCGCTCCACCCTCCTCTTGTCTTTTTCCTTATTCTTCTCGTCGTTTTACGATCGGAGCACCTTCAGCCTCTCAGTCGGCGTTATCTAGGCGAGCTGTTACGCGAATTGCAGCGCTCACCTAAACAGGGAGGCGTCTTTTGAGCGGCAAACGTCGTAAAGCGGGAGCCTGAGTTTAATGTGGTTATCATAGGAAGCCTGGCTGCGCCTGTGCTCCCGCACGCAACGCAGCCCGCAAACCTCAAACTGCGATTTGCAGTCCCCATCGCTAGCATTGTGAAACGAAGCGCGAGATAGGGATATTTGGCTACAAGCACGTGAATATATTAAAGCTAAGTTATATAACCTACTACCCAATTGTTTCAAGATCCAAATCTTAATTGGTTACTGCTGAATGCATTCGACAGAGTTTCTCTCGAGCAGATAAACCTCGCATTCCTAGGAGAATTTAGAACGCGGAGCATTGCGGCGTAAAGTTCGGACGCGGGTATTTGGACGTCGCGTTCCTATCGCGTTAGTTGCTCTCAAAAATTCTGCCCAAGTCTGAATCTGAAACCCAGGCCCCGCAACGCCGGCGCTGAACTCCTCTATCCCTCTTCGGCGCACAAAAGCGGAGAGAGCAAAGTCGAACGCCGACATTAGCATTAAATCAGGGCGACGCCGCCCTTACAAACAAACACGGAGAGCGAGTCGCTACACCATTCGCGTAATGGCCGCTTGTGCGTGGCACTCTAACGAAACGAAGCCGGAACAAAGCTGGCGCCGGGCGGCGCGGGGGCGGACCGGGCGGAGTGGTGGACGCAGCAAGGGCGAGGGCGAGGGCAAGAGCGAGGCGAGGGTGAGAGAGTGAGAGGGTGAGGGTGAGGGTGAGGGGTGAGAGGGTGAGGGCGAGGGCGAGGGCGAGGGCGAGGGCGAGGGCGAGGGCGAGGGCGAGGGCGAGGGCGAGGGCGAGGGCGAGGGCGAGGGCGAGGGCGAGGGCGAGGACGAGGGCGAGGGCGAGGGCGAGGGCGAGGGCGAGGGCGAGGGCGAGGGCGAGGGCGAGGGCGAGGGGGAGGGCGAGGGCGAGGGCGAGGGCGAGGGCGAGGGCGAGGGCGAGGGCGAGGGCGAGGGCGAGGGCGAGGGCGAGGGCGAGGGCGAGGGCGAAGGCGAGGGCGAGGGCGAGGGCGAGGGCGAGGGCGAGGGCGAGGGCGAGGGCGAGGGCGAGGGCGAGGGCGAGGGCGAGGGCGAGGGCGAGGGCGAGGGCGAGGGCGAGGGCGAGGGCGAGGGCGAGGGCGAGGGCGAGAGCGAGGGCGAGGGCGAGAGCGAGGGCGAGGGCGAGGGCGAGGGCGAGGGCGAGGGCGAGGGCGAGGGCGAGGGCGAGGGCGAGGGCGAGGGCGAGGGCGAGGGCGAGGGCGAGGGCGAGGGCGAGGGCGAGGGCGAGGGCGAGGGCGAGGGCGAGGGCGAGGGCGTGGGCGAGACCGAGGGCGTGGGCGTGGGCGAGGGCGTGGGCGAGGGCGAGGGCGAGGGCGAGGGTGGCGACGGTGAAGCAGGCCCGAGCAGTGGAGGTGGAAGAGACAGCTGGCTGACGTGGACGGGCAGGGCGGCGAGGCGGGTGAGGGCGGCGTGAGCGGCAGCGGGGCCGGAGGTGGGAGCGGCGGCGCGGGCGGGGCCGAACGTGGCGGTGACGGCGTTCGGTAAACTTCGTTACCGGAGTCGCTAAGCCATTTGGGCTTGCGTAAGTGCTTAAATTCGACGCGCGATATGGGACTTAATGAACGGGAGGGAGGGTGGGGGGAGTGGATGTCGGACGGCAAGTCGCTGGCTGGACGACTGATCGCGCGAATTAGAATAGTAAGCGGCCACGCACGGCTGTCAGCTCGTGGCTGAATTTGAGGATGAATGTTTTCAAAAATAGCAATGCTTAGGAAAAGAGGACACTTGTTTTAACAAGAGGCGAATATTAACTTATTGAAATTTCTTATTATGCAACGATTTGAGGTCACTCGAATTTTGACGATCTAGCGTAATATCCTTGTAGTTCAATAGCGTACATCACATTACATTACCCTTTTTTCATCATTAGTGAAAATATTGAGCCAGATTCACCAACAAATTTACCGATGAAATTACGTTACCTTAACAACTGGATTACAGTACACAGATATTTAACGATGTAATGACCGAATTTTCAAAGCGCGTGAAAATGTGAATAAAAACTCTTACATTGTTATTACTTAATCTACAAAAGTCAAATATATAGGATAATTCTATTCTGAGGACTTTAAACAGAAAATTAGATGTTGTAAGCAATCTACTGAATTGCATAAACCATTACTTCTGTTCGCGATCAATTCATTGTACATTATAACTATTTAATGTTAGCCAAATTAGTTTCATTTAAGTGACTATAAATGATCATTCAAGTTTATAATGTCTACCTGCCTTCCGGACGTTTCGCTCCCCAAGCGCCGGCACCAAACGGACGCAAAACCGGCAGCGGAGAGTTATTTCGCGCGGTGCCTATTGCGCAGTAATAACTAATGACTTAATTGCCCGGAAGGCTCATGTTTAGCGACCCCGCCATATTTCTTGCAGGGGGGGCGGCAGTAACGAATGGGAGACGGTCGCAAAGCGGCGCAAACTTCCGTGCGATTTGTTCGACGCGTGCCCGGGTGGACGGGAGTCAACCCGCTCTCTGCCCGGCCCCGCCCCGCCCGGCCCCGCCCGGCCCCGCCCGGCCCCGCCCACTCCAGCCCCGCACGGAGCAACCTCACGGGCAATCACAACAACGACAACAACAACAAATCGGCGGCCGCCCCCGCGGCAGGCGCGGCGCGGGATTAACCCGCGATTTGGCTCCCGTCATCATTCACGCACCGCCCGCTCCGAGCGTCCCCCCTCCGCCCACGCCCCTGCCCGCGCGACTGGGCGGCCGGAATGAAGAGGGATGGCTGCAGCTCGGGCTGGAGCAGGCCGAGCGGAGAAGTTGGGTTGGAAATTTCGGAAAAAAGACGCTCTTTCAACATGAGGAGTGACAGAAAAAAGGAGTACAGCGATAACTAACGTTGTTGCCTGTTTTACAAACATTTTTATTATTATCTTGATGATCAGCTTTACCGTGTTTAACAAATATCATCGAATCAAGAATAAAAAGACAGAAAAGCGACAAAGAGAGCGTGAAAAAAGTACATGGTCGAAACCAGAATATTTGGAGACGAGACAACAAAAGCACGTAGTGCATAAATGAGTTTTCAGTCTATCTAATAGATTAATCCTACGGGAGAACCGAAAACTGTTTGTATCACGTTCATTCCAAAAAGAATCGACATCAATAATACGTTATTCAATATTCAGGCGTCGCTTGAATCATCCTAGTTTCAGATACGGTCATTAACTATTAAAGGGTTCTATTCCGGCGCTTGAAACACAATTTGTAAATACGGTCATTAACTACTAATGAGTCGTATTAATGAATTAGACGATTCAATAAGTTGAAGTGAGCAACAAAAGACTTAAAAAGGAGTACATTCTAAAACAATCCGCATGGATTAAAAGAAACATTTGAACATTCAGGGAAGTTTTGTAATGGATATGAGATTATAGAGCCAATGCAACACGTATTTCGGCAGAGAGTGGAAAGTTGTGGCGGTGCCCGCGCATATAATGAAAAAAGAACAGGCGGAGCGAGGCGCGAACGGACGGGCGAGAGGTTAGGAGGATGCATGCATGAGGGGAGGGCGATAGAACATCGAGGCACACCGCTCCTGACAAGCCCCGATGGAGTTCGAAACATTTACATAACTGGTGGCCCGGTGCGGCGATGGTGGCACGGACCGGAGCTGGGTGGGACGCGGCGAGGTAGGCGCGGTGAGGTGAACCGGGGCAGCGTTGGGTATGATCGTGTGGAGTAGGGTGAAGCGAGGAGTAGTGGGAAGGGGTGGGGTGGGATGCGGCGGGGCTAGGTAGGGCAGGGGGGCGGGCGGGGCGGGGTGCCGTGCCGAAGAGTGAAGGGGGAGGTGGGGCGGGGTAGCGGAGAGTAGAGTAGGGGGGGTGCAAAGCTGTCAGAAGGTGGGATGGGGAAGGGGGGGTCTGTCAGGGAGGAGGGGGCGGGGGGCCGGACAATGCGAGGTGCCGTGTCGTAGGGTAAAGCGGAAGATGGGTCGGGGAAGCGGACAGTGGAGTGGTGGGGTGCGAAGCTATAAGGGGCTTGTGGTGGGGAAGGGGGAGGGGTGTGGTCTGGCAGGGGGCGGGGCGATGCGAGGTGACGTGCCGAAGTGTGAAGGGGAGGTGGGGCGGGGTAGCGGACAGGTGGGGTGCGAAGCTGTGAGGGGGTGTGATCGGGCAGGGAGGCGGGGGGTGGGCGGGGCGATGCGAGGTTCCGTGACGTGGAACGGAACGCAAAAGAGACGGGGTGGGAGGGACCGGTGTGGCGCGGGGCAGGGCGGCGCGGGGAGGAAGCGTGGCGTAGCGGAAGGGGGCGGGGCGGGGGTGGGGGCATGCGAGGTGCCGTGACGTGCAACGGAAAAGGGGGCGTGAGAGGGCGGGGGGACCGGTGTGGGCAGGGCGGGGCGGCGTGGGGAGGGGGTGTGGCGTAGCGGGTGGGGGTGGGGTGATGGCGGGGGTGGGGCGGGGGTGGGGGGGGGGGGGGGGGCGGGCCGGTGGAAATTCTGTTTGCGCAGCCGGTCTTTAGCAGCGCTGGGCGGAAGCGCCGGCGCCAGCGTCCGCCCGCCGCGCGCCGCTGCCGCTTCGGGTAATCGCTTCCACGGACTGTTTTTCGTGCCTCGCGGGAGCGTCAGCGGCCGGATTTCGATTACGGTAAAAAGGAGAGTTACAGCAGACGTGTCCATGGAGATTACTCAAACGTGTATTCTCAATTAGGTGGTTTGTTATTTTTTATGAGAGCGAACGCTTCCGCCACCGACGAGTAATGGGTGAGTGCAAATTCCAATTGATAAAATATTTACCTGAACTATGTTTTTAATCACTTACAGAATATAACAAAAATAAGCTGGAAAAAATGTCTTCTGATGCAGAGACCCAACACATGATCAGCGTAACGGTTCGTACATTTGTTTAGAGGCGAGAGAGTGATTACTTTTTTTGAACAATGGAAATAATTAATACATAGTCAAATAAATCGACTATGATTAAATACACAACAATTAGTTCTCTTGAATGTTACTCACTATTTCATACAATAATATATTATTATGAAGTATAATATAATAATAAATTCTAAATACATAATAATATTTTCAGGAGGAAACATTTAATACTAATAAAAATAATTTTTACCAAATTATGAATTAACATGCATTTGCAATGATTTTATTATGCACACAAATTGATGACTGACGCAAGTACACAAATGCATTGGACATTGAACTGAATTGCGAAAAAATTTACATTTAGTAAATTTTATTAAAATGTTAATTGGCATTTGCTGAGGTTCACGTTTTGTGTAATTCGGGTCCGCTATTTCCATATAATACTCGTAATAAAAAAAAATATTGATCATATGGCAAATAAGGTTTCATGTCACTTAGTCGAAATGCCGAACACTGTCTTTATCAAAACAGTGCCCAATAGGTCAGGAGATCTCGAACTTGACCTAGACCATGCACTGATGGCCTTCTCATAAATCACTACGGAAGGAATAACAAATCAATCAATCCCGAAAATATCAGAACCCGACAGGGAAAAGACTTGTAGGGGCACGTCTTGGGCGTCTGAACAGAAACACAAGAGCTTAACAGAGGCTGTGAATATACATTAATACACCATTATAAAACAGGAGCAATGACGTAAAATTCGCCCTTTTATGCGCAACCACCCTTTGTTCTCCGGAACGGCAAAAATGATACCCAGCAATGATATATACACGGGGGCACAGGTGTGGCGGTACGTCAGATATGTGAGTGGGCTGTGTTTCAGCGAGTGTAATGCATGTGGTTAGGATTGCAGTGAGCTCGGTTAGGCCGCGCGCGCGGGCCGCGAGCACGTGGGTCAGCCCGCTGACCCGAAAACAATTCAACGTCTATCTCTGCGGAATTGTGACTGCATGACACCAGGCTATCCTTTTCGTTGTCGCGGCCCAGCTATTTTTTAAATAGATTCCACCCGAGAGATTAATGGGAACTGACAGCCGTTTAAATACAATTTGATCATTCCGCCCCAACGGATTCTTCGATCACAAAGAATAATCCCAACCGATACTGAGAGCGACACAATCGTATTTTTAAAGGTTTCTGTTTTGAATTAAATACCAATACAGCGATTAGCGGTGGCAATAGAAAAAAAATCGCATGACAAATATCTGAACTTGTCAAATGTAATAAAGATGAGTACATAGAATGTTATGGCTATAAGCAATAGCACCAATGGCATTTTTCTGTTTTACTGCGATTGACAGGAACCGTAAATAGTTCAAAATTTGTGAATTGGTGAAAGCTTGATTATATAAAATGACGTTAATTCTGCAGAATATTCTAACACTATTGTTATTTGCGTGAACACATTATCGACGCTGGAGAAAATGTTCAAAGAAGGAAAGTGAAGCGATTAAACATGAATAGTTACGATTTTACATCTGTTTAACACAAAATATGACCACATATAATGAAGAAATAAGGCTGAAGCCTAACTCACCACGCTATGATCAGCTTCATCTCATATAACAAGTCACTCACCTGAAACAAGCAAACAAACATCAATATTAGTGTTTAGTGCCTACATGCACAAAATAGCTCAAAACATGTTAATAAAAACATAAATACAAGAATGCAGGAGACACATTCACAACGGAGATAACTAAAGAAAAAAATACAGCGTTAGAAATACGAAAAACATTGATAATTTACTAAATATTTTCCATGCGCAATTTTTAAAAGAATCGAGTCCAATAGAATTAACATAATGTCACCCAGAAAGTGCAGTCACCAAGGAAAAAAAATCACCTTGAAGCTCAGGCAGTAGAACGCATCGAAAAGGCGACGCGTTGCGAAAGCACGGTGTTCCCGGAGGGAAAAAAGGGACGGGGCGAGGCGGAGGCGGGGGCCGAGACGGCTCAGCAGCAGAGCTGTGGCTGCGGCAGAAAGCACGGAAGAGCGGAGGGGGCGAAGGCGGTGGGCGGTGGGCGGGGCGACGCGCGCCGGCCGCCGCCGGAGAAGCGGCGTCGTGGGTGCAAATTGGCTGGCCTTATGCCGAGGGCCGTTTCTCGGGACAATCGCCCCCCGTTCTCGAGGAAATTCGAAGCGGCTTTGGGCGGGCGAGGGGGCGGGGGCGGGCGCGGGGGCGGGGGCGGGGGCGGGAGCGGCGCGACGAGAGCGGCGGACGGCTGCAAGCGGGCCGCACAGGAAATTCGGTGGCTGCGCCGGACAATAAGGAGGGCCTGTCGCATTCCCTCCGGGGGCGAGAACCGACAGCCGGGGGTTGGCGAGTGGGTAGGGAGACGGCGCAGATGCAGCACACGGCTTCAGGCAGGGAGCACCCGACGCACGTATCTGCAAGCGACTTTTGTTCCGCACCTGCCGTGAGCTCACGGTGAGTGACGTTGAAAAGGATGGGATGTGACGAAGCGCCAGAGAGAGAGAGACGCAAACATGTTTTATGAAAGATGTTTCGGAGAGAGAAAAAGAAAAGAGGCAGAAAGAGGATTTATAGAATATGATGGCTGAGAATGCAGTACATCTATGTATACGTAGAACTCATAAGTGAAGTTAGGAAAGTACGACAAGAGGACAGTGAGGACGATTCCATGCCACTGAACATATTGTAGCAAAATGCAACAAACGAGCAGAAGAGTGGACTGGTGAGAGACGGAAGCTGAAGGACAGAGAGAACACGTCACAGATTAGCGTTCCGCAGACGGAGAGCGGAGCAGCGGAGAAAACGCCGAGGTGGTAGGACGGGGTCGGCGACAAGACGTGGACGAAGTGCCAGGCAGCCCTGAGATACGGCCGACCTGGCCTGTTGTTCCGGGCGGCGACGCGCCTATTTCTCTCGTCGGCAGCGGCAGCCCTACTTACAGCGCCTCCCGCCGCGAGAAATCTCGCTTGTAAGGAGCGACCCCGGCCCCGGCCCCGCCTACCTGCGCGGAGACAAAGGACGCCTGTCGCGCGCTGCCCGCGGCGCGGGGGGCGGAGAGGGGGCGGGGCGGGGGCGGGGAGGGGGGGGGGGGGGGGGGGGGGGGGGGGGGGGGGGGGGGGGGGGGGGGGGGGGGGCGGAGATGTTTCTTTCAGGATCTTGCGCCGCCCAGGATTCGCCGCCGCTACTTCTTTTACGGCCGGACATCTCTCTGCGGCTTGGCTTTACGGGGCCGCTGTAAGCAGCCCTGCGGGTGCCCGGCGCGGCGGAGGCGCGTTGAGCCGGCTGTTGGTTGGATGAACTTAGTTGCGTGAGCGACATTTTACAAGTTCTCTTACACAAAATGATTGCAAGATCTCAAGGATAATATGAATATTTTATTGTTTAATACACGTGTTAGATTTTGTAGTATTCAGTATTCACACAGAAGTTCGAGTAAAACATTAATCACGATTGTCGTAATAGAAAAATTGTTCCTTTTTTGCAAACGTGAATGAAAATAGCAACTACTGTCAAGTTAGATTCGCGTTTTCGTAGCTCGTTCCACTTTAATCTCCATTCTAACCATTACGGTAGAATTACTATTTCAAACTTTATCTTCTGTTAATGGTGGCATTTGCTTTGGATTTTGGTGTTATCCGTATTACAAAAATTACATTTGTTATGAGAATAGCCGTGAACATATGTATATTTCACAAAAGAACGTCATTTAATGGACTAAATGATGTCCAATGAGTGAAATCATTATAAACGCACAAGGTTCCCTGCTAATATAAAAGAAATAAATACAAATTTATCTACAAGAGCATATGCAAGCGCGTATAAAAATTTGTAAATTTCATGACATTATTTAAACAATCTAACAAAAAATTAAAGTAGCACTATATTTGTGTGAATCTAATGAATTAAGAGTTGTAAACTTTCGAACTCCACTGTCGTCAACGAAAAGCTGTCCACTTCCCAGTCGAACCAAAACCGCGTTGCCGCCGTGATCCAATACCTTTCTTCAATATCCTCAGGCTGCCCGCGCAGCGGCTTGGCAGAGAGCGGCATCGAGGCGCCGTGCGCCCGCCGCGCGTCGCGAGAAAGAGTAAAAACCGCCTCCATATCGCCCTACTGATTTATCGCGCCCTGCCTACCAAAGGGCGCGGCAATTTTTCACTTTTATTCGCAGCGACACGGGGCTCATTTGAATTTCATCCCGGCGCGTCCGTGTCGCCAGCGACGGCGCCGCCGCCGCCGCCGCCGCCGCCGCCGCCGCCGCCGCCGCCGCCGCCGCCGCCGCCGCCTTCCCCTCGGCCCCTGTCGTCGCATCTGCAGCTCCCGACCCAGCCACATCCCTCTCGCTGCCGTTTCTCGGGCAACGGGATCACTGGACGCTCCCTTGGTAGTTAGTTCTAGAGGTATTCTTCCTACCACTTTCTCCATAATGCCTTTACCGATACAGCTCTGAACTTCTGAATTGTTGGCTTCTACAATTTTGCTGTTCGTTTTTTTAACATATGGAGCTGCAGCCTACTTGTGACGTGCGTTTCAATCTATTTCTTTTCTGCTTTTAACTGCTCTCACCTCGTCAGCTTTCAGTTCCTTCTTGATGCTATCACTTTGCTATTTACGCCATTGTAATCATTAGACATATCCACGCTTTCAAAATGGTTGATACTTCCATTCCAGTTCTTATATTGTGTAACGCTGCAAAGTTGGTAAAATTATACGTTCGTCTTATAATTGATAATTAATTGGAGTCCTTTTTTCATAATATACATACATGTATAAAGTACACTTTATATAATAATCAATAATATAATGATTCAAATTGCGTCAGACTTCAAATCTCGTCACCATCTTTTCTTCTGTTATCACCTTCATTCAGGAAAGTATTATTCAGGAAGTATTCTTATATTTTCTATTTCTCTAATCAGAAACACTCATTCTATACATCGTCTCTGAGTCTGCTGACCCTTTCCTCAGCCAATTTTTTCTCCTCCTCACCCTCCTCTCTCAACTCCGTCAGTATTCGTAAACCTCCCGCCGGGCCCTCCGCGATCACCGCCCAACACCCGCCAGTCGAGGCGACGCCGGCTCCGGCTCCCGGGGTTTTTGAGGCCGGCCCGGAACACGGGAATCAATTAACGCCAGGGCCGGAGCAATTACTCATCCTCTGACGTCACGGAGCCGTCCTGGCAGAGGGATTAGCGCACAAAGCCCGGCGACGGTCACAGCGCCGGCAGGCGGTCGCCGACCTCCCTCCGTCGGCCCCTGGCGGCTCGCGAGCGCAGCAGGGCACCGCGTGGGCCCGCTTCGCGCGGATCATAGCGGGCGAACACTGTAATCCCGGCCACGCCCCCCTCCGAATCTGGGAACGCGTTCGTTCGACACGTTTTGCAACTGCCGAGCGAGATGCTCAATTCATCGAAAGCAGCGCTCTTGATGTTTGTTATGCACGGGCGAGTAACTCAATTATTTATCTGTAGTACAGGCTATCTAGCTTTCCGCTTTGTGCAGACTCCATTATTCTTTACGCGGGAAAGTCTTCTGAAGCCTGGAGTTTGTTAATCAATTATACATTCAAATCCACATTGCGTTTATCTCTTCGTTAATACACCTATAGAATTGCTCACTGCAGTCAGAGGAACGTGTAACCTATTTTCCAAATATCGGCGCAAACTTTTGTGTTACGTGTGCAGAGCTCGGCAAAATGTCGTGATATCACAAACTAAACCCGATGTCAAAACATGTTGCCTGTGATGATTAAATATTAATGGACATAAATATTGATGTCCGGTAATGATTGAATCTGCCTATGGTGTGTAAACAGAGGAATGGTAAATATTAAAACAAAAATTTACTAAAATAGACGTCGCGTTTCCTGATGCTTGTACAATCGATATCAATGTTCGGAAAGGAAACACTCGAGACGGATAATGACATGATTTCAGCACATTTATTATGTATAGGAGCAATGATGTGCCCCAATTTACTCAGATATAAATGTTATCAATGGATATTTTTACACATTTTTTCCTGGCAATACCCGGGATTTACATTTAGTATTTCGTCATAAGATATGTAATTATTTACGAAAAAGATTTTTATAAGTGATCTGTAAACATGTCAAAATGCCTTTCTATATCACGAAGCAGTTCCTCGCTATTGTAATAGTCTGTGTTCACATAGCACATTCATCAAAATATATCATACTGTTTGACCTAAAAAATTTAGCCAGGAGATGTAAAGTGATGAAACTAGGTACATCTAGCTAAATGTGTTTAAAATACAATCATGTAGCAAAAACGTCATAGCTGCTTATGAATTCGCATGTCATTTGCACAGTTTTGCAGCAGATATTTTCTAAACCATAATAGGCTAACCTTACTAACTGAAAATAAGCGTCATGAATTTCATGCATAGTCTGAAAATCACATATATCCAAGAGTACTTTGGAGTCGTGGTAACTGAAACAGATCTTAACTCAGAACTACTCTAATATTAAACGCGTGAATAAAACATACGAAGAGAATTGACAATTCAAATCCTATTCCGACCGAATAGAGCGCCCAAAATAAGCATCCCCTCAAACTCCCTTCTGCTTTAAAGGAAAACGAAGCACCGACAATTCACGAAACGTCGATCGTTAGAGACGATGCAAAGCGAGCAAACATCCCAAACGACTTTCGGAAGCAGACCTGGAAATAACGCGATGTCCGTTTCCTGACGCATATTTCAACGGCGCGAAACGCTAAAGAAGACGCATCGACTTGCAGCACCGTTGGCGGCGGCGTTCTCATGTTAATCTGGACGGCCTCGCCCGACCCGCCGGGTCGCGTCGCGCCTCGCGGGCTGATGAATGGCACGGCAGCACGCGCCCGGAAGCCGCCCCGCCACCCCCGCCACAGCACGCGGGGGGCCGCGGGCCGCCCCGCCTGCAATTACCCGCGCGGCCGGCCCGGGGACAGCTCCCTCGGGCCGGGTCAAGGATTCCGCTGGCCGCACCCACGGGCACCCGAGGGCACCGCATCCCCTCTCCACCTGTGCGCTGGAGATTACGGACATCAGAACGCCCCAGATCTCCTCAGCTTTCCCTCCTACCGCGGAAGGCGTTTTCAAAGGGCTATTTCCAGACTGGAAGACTTCATTAATGTATCTGAACAGTCATTCGTGACTGATAAGTAGCAGTTTTGTTCGACCGGATGAAGGAATCCGCCTAGACGCACGTAAGCGACGGGGATTCAAATGCTGGGACAGCTCCCTCGGGCCGGGTCAAGGATTCCGCCGGCCGCACCCACGGGCATCCGAGGGCACCGCTTCCCCTCTCCACCTGTGCGCTGGAGATTACGGACATCAGAACGTCCCAGATCTCCTCGGCTTTCCCTTCTACCGCGGAAGGCGTTTTCAAAGGGCTATTTCCAGACTCGAAGACTTCATTAATGTATCTGAACAGTCATTCGTGACTGATAAGTAGCAGTTTTGTTCGACGGGATGAAGGAATCCGCCTAGACGCACGTAAGCGGCGGGGATTCAAATGCTGGGACAGCTCCCTCGGGCCGGGTCAAGGATTCCGCCGGTCGCACCCACGGGCACCCGAGGGCACCGCTTCCCCTCTGCACCTGTGCTCTGGAGATTACGGACATCAGAACGCCCCAGATCTCCTCAGCCTTCCCTCCTACCGCGGAAGGCGTTTCAAAGGGCTATTTCCAGACTGGAAGACTTCATTAATGTATCTGAACAGTCATTCGTGACTGATAAGTAGCAGTTTTGTTCGACCGGATGAAGGAATCCGCCTAGACGCACGTAAGCGACGGGGATTCAAATGCTGGGACAGCTCCCTCGGGCCGGGTCAAGGATTCCGCCGGCCGCACCCACGGGCATCCGAGGGCACCGCTTCCCCTCTCCACCTGTGCGCTGGAGATTACGGACATCAGAACGTCCCAGATCTCCTCGGCTTTCCCTTCTACCGCGGAAGGCGTTTTCAAAGGGCTATTTCCAGACTCGAAGACTTCATTAATGTATCTGAACAGTCATTCGTGACTGATAAGTAGCAGTTTTGTTCGACGGGATGAAGGAATCCGCCTAGACGCACGTAAGCGGCGGGGATTCAAATGCTGGGACAGCTCCCTCGGGCCGGGTCAAGGATTCCGCCGGTCGCACCCACGGGCACCCGAGGGCACCGCTTCCCCTCTGCACCTGTGCTCTGGAGATTACGGACATCAGAACGCCCCAGATCTCCTCAGCCTTCCCTCCTACCGCGGAAGGCGTTTCAAAGGGCTATTTCCAGACTGGAAGACTTCATTAATGTATCTGAACAGTCATTCGTGACTGATAAGTAGCAGTTTTGTTCGACCGGATGAAGGAATCCGCCTAGACGCACGTAAGCGACGGGGATTCAAATGCTGGGACAGCTCCCTCGGGCCGGGTCAAGGATTCCGCCGGCCGCACCCACGGGCATCCGAGGGCACCGCTTCCCCTCTCCACCTGTGCGCTGGAGATTACGGACATCAGAACGTCCCAGATCTCCTCGGCTTTCCCTTCTACCGCGGAAGGCGTTTTCAAAGGGCTATTTCCAGACTCGAAGACTTCATTAATGTATCTGAACAGTCATTCGTGACTGATAAGTAGCAGTTTTGTTCGACGGGATGAAGGAATCCGCCTAGACGCACGTAAGCGGCGGGGATTCAAATGCTGGGACAGCTCCCTCGGGCCGGGTCAAGGATTCCGCCGGTCGCACCCACGGGCATCCGAGGGCACCGCTTCCCCTCTCCACCTGTGCGCTGGAGATTACGGACATCAGAACGTCCCAGATCTCCTCGGCTTTCCCTTCTACCGCGGAAGGCGTTTCAAAGGCTATTTCCAGACTCAAAGACCACACGTATCTGAACAGTCATTCGGGACTGATAAGTAGCAGTTTTGTTCGACCGGATGAAGGAATCCGCCTAGACGCACGTAAGCGGCGGGGATTCAAATGCTGGGACAGCTCCCTCGGGCCGGGTCAAGGATTCCACTGGCCGCACCCATGGGCACCCGAGGGCACCGCTTCCCCTCTCCACCTGTGCGCTGGAGATTACGGATATTAGAACGGCCCCTATCTCCTCGGCTTTCCCTTCTACCGCGGAAGGCGTTTTCAAACGGCTATTTCCAGACTCGAAGACTTCATTAATGTATCTGAACAGTCATTCGTGACTGATAAGTAGCAGTTTTATTCGACCGGATGAAGGATTCCGCCTAGACGCACGTAAGCGGCGGGGATTCAAATGCTGGGACAGCTCCCTCGGGCCGGGTCAAGGATTCCGCCGGCCGCACCCACGGGCACCCGAGGGCACCGCTTCCCCTCTCCACCTGTGCTCTGGAGATTACGGACATCAGTACGCCCCAGATCTCCTCAGCCTTCCCTCCTACCGCGGAAGGCGTTTTCAAAGGGCTATTTCCAGACTCGAAGACTTCATTAATGTATCTGAACAGTCATTCGTGATTGATAAGCAGCGGTTTTGTTCGACCGGATGAAGGATTCCGCCTAGACGCACGTAAGCGGCGGGGATTCAAATGCTGCAATCTCTTCACCGTACGGGGTAGTGTTTCCAAAGAGGTACTTACAGAGTGAAATACTTCTTTGTTGTTACATGTACTTGTACAATCTTCGCGGCATAGTGGGAAGCACTTTTGCGGAAGAAGATTACGAATTCTGCACGAGTGCACCTACAAAGTCTCGCGTCTCGTAGAGTCGAGATGACTTCAGGGTTCAGGAAATGCTGTGTCTTAGATTCTAGAAGTTGGTTTCAAAGGCTGTTTGTATAGATAAGATTTTATATTTATTTAAGACGTATTTGAACAGTAATTTATAGCTACAGAAATGGGTATTTGTGTTACGTTCAGTCCCGAATGAAAAGGAACGGCCTTAAACCAGAACATCGTGAAGCGATCTCAATGAATTTGGAAGCTCTATCCAGAAAGACGATTTGGTAAAACAAATTATTAAAATGAATTTGGGTTGATTTCCGTATTCTATTTTGTAATATTCTAAAAAGAATATGAAGAGAGACTTTAAAACAAAAATATAGAATTTCCACAAATACTTATATGCAGAGCTCAAAATTTGAAGTTAGTACTAAGAGAAATAAGAGAACTTAACCCGAATTTCTGAAGAAGAAAAAAATGTAGCAACGAGATATCTCTATAAAGACAATATTGCATTTCAATGAAAACATGGACAACAGATAAGAGACTAAGAAAGTTCATTAATAGATGAATCAATACAGCACTGTTTAGAGAGAAACACTAAAAAAACATAGTTGACAAGTTTTCAGAACAGCACATTCGCGAACCAGCACAAGTTGCAGCCCTGCCAGACGTCGCGAGGCTAGATAGCGTGAAGCTAGCCGGCCGAGAGCAACGCGGTGCAGAGAGGATCGCGATAACACGGCGCGGGCCAGGTCGCTACGGGACAGCCGGGGGTCTCGAGATGATGGAAGGCTGGGCGGTGGTCGGAGGGCGGGTGAGCGGACCGGCGCCGGCGGGAGGAGGGGGCGGGGCAGACAGGCCGATAAGCTCAAACGCGGCGCGCGGCCGCCGGCGCATGCTGCGTTACACAATATCCGGCCGGGCGGAGCGCGCGAGGTGGGCGGGGCGGGGTGGTGGGGGAGGGGAGCGTCCTCCAAGGGCAGCAGGGTGCCCATCCCACCCTCGCCGCCGCCGGGGGGCTTGCAGAGACCGCGTTCCGGACGTCTCCCGACGGGTGAGCGATCTCCACGGCGGGGGCGAAGGGGGCGGCGGGGGCGAAGGGGCGGCGGGGGCGGTGGGGCGGTGAGGAGGCGAGGGCAGCGACGGCGGCGGGGGCGGCGGGGGCGGCGGGGCGGGGGCGGCGGCGGGCGGGGGCGGCGGCGGGCGGGGGTGGCGGGCGGCGTGGGCGGCGTGGGCGGGTGGGGGGAGGGGGCGGCGAAGGCGCGGGGGCGGCGGGTGAGAGCTGGGGCGACGGGGCCGGCGGCGGGGGCGGCGGGGGCGGCGGGGCGGCGGGGGCGGCGGGGGCGGCGGAGACCACGGGGGCGGCGAGGAGGGTGGGGGCGGCGGACGCTCGGGCCACAGGCACTGCAACGGGAGGATCACGGGTGAAAAGATGAAACTTGGAAGCGATGAAAGATCGCTCCGTTTGCCTCCAGGGCGATTTCACGACGCGTGCTGAACATATTTCTACTCTGAAGTAAACAAGCTTAAGTCACAAATAGCGGAAGAGTGTAGGCAATAGGAAATGATTGCATGTCCATTATGTCTCGAATTCTCTCACTACACCAAAAACTCTAAAAGACTTTTTGATATAAACTAATAATTTTACTCATCAACATAATTTTTTACCTATAATGTCTTAGTTTTCGGTAACTGGATTTCTTTGTTTCTTTCATTTTATACAATTGCTTATTCTTTAAGGTTTTGTTCAAGTAAAATATTTCTTTCCATTACAAGTATTACAGCCTTAGACACACCTGATGTCTATTTTTTTAAAACCACTTCAATAGACAAGCAATCAATAGAAGTAATTCGTTACTGATGAGATTTTGCGAGACTTGAGTAGAAAACATTCTTGAACATGACTCCGGTTCCCTTCTTTTGACTGCACATCAACATTGAAATAACAATGAGTACATTTTTGAATGACGCAAAAAGTTAGATATTTTCAACACTTTCATTTGCAAAACACCCAAACTTTTTGCCACACACATATTACGCCATTATTCTCAACTGCGCTTACAAGCATTTTTGTAACACCAAGCTGCCGTAATGACGAACATCAATAACATTACACCAGATGACAGCTCCTAGAGCCAACCTTAAGCATACGCTCTTAGTTCGGCATTAACACGACTTAGCTCAACTCCAGGCCCCGCCAGTTAAAATCGCCTTAGGTGCCACGCACCTCGTTTAACTTTCCTGTTTACCGCGGAGACCGCGGACAGAAAGGCGCGGCGGTGCCGCCGTCTCGTGCGTTTTTGTTCCCGCGCTGCGCAAACAACAACTTTCGCCTCCCCCTCCCCTCTCAAAGGGGACCGTCCCCCTTCCACCATATGCCTCGCAGAAAACCTCGGAATTTTTTTTCTTTTGCCTATCAATTTGTTTTATTTGTACAGTATTGTCCTTTCCATTTTTATTTGAAGCTTGGTTCACAGAAATATTATCGTTATATGATATAATATATTCTACTTATTCTTTATTTAAATCTTGAAAGACTGAAAAACTAATATCCAATCTTTTAAACAATATTCAGGCTTATTACATAATTTTCGTATTCAGGCTTTTGCCGTCATTTAGTAATGAGGTTTTCATAACGTTCTTTTTATAACCCGTTAACTAATAATCCTTGTCTCGTAGATTGCCTGCCTACGTGTCTATTAATGAAATCTTTAAAAACTCCGTAAACTTAGTCGAGGACATTTTACAAAAAAAAACAAAAACAACTAAGACACCAAAAAGGTTACAAAGTGGCTGAACATGTCCTTGGTGACGAGTCATATTGCTATAGAAAAGAATCTACATAATTATCACATCATGAAAATCTGAATCTCACTCAATTCCATACAAATTAACCAGGCATTGTGTAATCATAATTGCAATGTATGAATTATTGAACTTCATTATTCTGAAGAAAAAAGTATGTTCTATGTTGCTGTTTTGGTAGTTTTTGGTACAGAATGTTAGACAAATGCTCGAATGTTAAATTTATCATCAATATGTTTTATAAATTTAAGTTCGAGAAAACGGCAGTTAGCTTTCTGGTTGACAGCATTCCCTAATTTTCATACAAAATGAAATTCAACGCCATTTGCAGAGGGAAACTAATAAAATAGCGCTGCTTCACGCAGTGATGAAACTCGTCAGCGACACAATACGTAATGCTACAACTAGAAATGACTCCTGCTTACAATTTATGATAACAAACAATACATTCCGCAAATAGTTACCAATTTACATACATCCTGAAATTTTATTACTCGGAAATTTTTCATCGTAATTACAGCAATTGTTGAATACTTCATATTTTAATAGCCATGTTATGAACAACTCGAAACAATATTTCATCAAGCAGCCTCAAAGCGGCAGTTCATTAAAGCGAAAATGGGCTTCTCATTAATATTCACACAGATGATGTACAAAGTTTTTCTTTTTATTGCAATTAACAATTTTGTTCCAGGGACAGAGCTGGACGGAAACAATTTCGAAGCAAGGCAGAATCAGATTTTTGTCATTGAAACAAAAAAAGTATTATGTTTCAACAACGGTTATTTCCCAAGTGATGACGAATTTGTGAGAAATAAAAGCGATAATCTGTGGAACAATTTTATTTCAAATTCAGAAAATAAAGGGAAAATTATTTCCTGATTGTTGTGATTGGGCTGGTAGGCTAAAGAGAATACGAAACGAATTAATAAAGACGATTATCACTAAGTTGATTTCTGTAATTCCATCTACGTCTTGACAATAACCTTGGATATTGTAAAATTTCTTATCTTACTTCTACTAGTCTCAACAACCGGAAAACACTAAAATGTACAATTAACAAGCGGCATTTCGTCCTAACGAAGGTCGTAGCATGACGGCAAAAAAGTTGACATCTGCCCCTAAAACGCGGCGTCTCCCCGACAGCCAAATAGATAACGAATCGGGTATGTTTCACAATAGTCTATCGTGAATTTATTCATACTAAGCAATGTAGTATACCACAACCAAAGCTCAGAAGAAACTGAAAATAAGTTCTCCCTCATCCTTAAGAAGATTCCACGAACTTTCCTCTCGACAAATCCGGTATTTCTGAACGTTTCTCGATCACAAAGAACTGATTCACTTCTGTTTACTTCATTTCGACTTGCTCCGCCCTCTGTCCATTTCAATTGCTTCTGTTGTCTGGGGAGGAAAGAGTTCTCGAATAACTTCCGTGGCCAGAAATCGAAACAATTTCTTCTCCTCGTCTTCCCTAGAGGGCAGCGGCGGGAGTGGGGCGGCCGAGATCCGTTGATGGAAGGGCAGCCAAGTCATTTCCGGCACGGCGTGCCTTTCCGCACGGTAAATATATTTCCTGCGAAAACAAAATTGAATCTTTGGAAATAATTTATAATGTAATGAAAAGGGAATTGGCGCCTTAATGGAAATGTACTGAATAATAAAGACATATTAAGCACGAAAGTTAGATAATTACTAAATTTGCAGGAAGAATAGTTTTACTCTGCGTTAGTCGAATTAAAATACACAAGATTTGCGAAGTACTATCATAAAAAATGTTATCACTTGAATGGTTGGATAAAATACTTTCGAATTAATACTTTATATTAATTAATTACTATATTACATATAAATTCATACATTATTTGTTTTATACTTCGGAGACTTATTTGAGGTGTCCATTTAATTGACTCGTCCAGACCAATCAATGGCTACATTTTAATTCCGCATACATATTATAAAATCTTAAAAGATAAAATCTACCAAGCTCACCCAACATCATGACAGTTTCATTCCAATCCCTCTCACCAATCCTACCATTCCCATGCTCCGCGCACCCATTTAAACAACATCAAACAACCAGCACCACTCGTCAGGGTCTGCGCAGGGGCTGCCTGCGACAGCGAGAGGTGTAATTACGCCTCCAAAATTAATCTTCAGCGCGACGCGCGTGTTCCGTGAGAGCGCGCGGATGGAGGGACATGAAAAATAAGCGTTTACACTGGATCGGCCATGTTGGGCGGCAGGCCCACTGGCGACTGGCCCCCTCCGTCCGCCTGTCGCAAGGATCGCAGTGGGCCAAAATGATGCCAACGACGAGAATGACCTTGATGTCCATGCAAATAAATAAGAACGACGACGAGGTAATAAACGCACTTTTATACATTACAACCACATCAGTCACACGAAACATGTATGTATATATATATATATATATATATATATATATATATATATATATATATATATATATATACTAATATACAAAGAAGTGCGTTGACTTACAAATCCACAAAACTGATCGTTGAATTACAAATCTACTGAACCAATACCGATGAAACGTCTGTGCTAGCTTCTTTTAAAGGTCTGGAGTACTGTAGGCCATGAATTATACCACAAACCTTAATATATTTACGAAATAATTACTTTTCTGGGCAATTTTCGCATTGCTTTACATTACATATTCAAGAATGCATCAATGTCAATAGTTTAGCGGTGCGCCACCAGAGGATGACGTCTGAGATCTACTACTAATTTCATCCATATCTAGAATTATTACGAAATTCATTGGGGTTTGAAGAAGACTATGTAATGTCCGTGTGTAAACGTTGGTGATTTGTTATTATCGTTCTGAACGCTGGTGAAACATTTGAAAGAAGACGTAACCGAAGTAGCAAACAATGTCAATGTATATCCTTAGTCACTGAATGAATGGAATTCCTCTTCCTGACTGATCATTTACTGTAATAAATGCCCGGACAACGCCGGGTACTTCAGCTAGTGTATGTGTCACAAAAATTAATCTCTCTCTCTCTCTCTCTCTATATATATATATATATATATATATATATATATATATATATATAATTTTATTAATGTTTCTTGTAAGTTTCAACAATTACCCTGACGAAAAGAAACATGAGAATCTGGTACCAGCACCATTTCTCCCTATGAATTATGAATATGAATGAAAGAATTACAAAAACTGAATTATTTTTCACCACCCTACTTTCATTCAGGTTCAATAAGAAATGAAATTTTCGTTGTTTTCTTTTATTTTACGAAAGAGGTAATTTATTTACCTGCAAACCATAAGAGCTTAAAATTACAGGATTTTATCACCCCAAATCAACAGCCCTTCTCGAGAAACATTCATCATATCACAGCTTTTTTGAAGGTGGGTATTCTAGGCAACGATCTTCTCGTGAAATACTGATCACACCACAGATTTTTTAAAGGTGGGCATTCTCGGCAACGATAGTTCCTTTCTTTTTCGACAGGCGCGCGCCGCGGATCGTTTGGAACCAGTGTGAGTGGCGAGGGGCTGGGATTGGTGGGCGGCAGATATAGCGCTCCGTGACAGATACAAGACCGCTGTGGTCGGCGCGACGCGTGAGCGATAGCTCTTGATCCGTGCGCGTGATTTACGCAGCACGGCGGCCGTGTTACGGAGCCGGGAGGGGGAGGGGGGGGTCTCGGTCGCTGACCGACGACAGCCGAGCCCAAGCGAAGGCTTACGGCACTGATAGGCGCTGAGTGTTATCCAATTGGTCCATCTGCCAGTTCAAGCTGTGGACTGAACATAGGTGTGCCCGAAGTGCCCCTACACTAAAGGTCTGTTAGGAGATTTACGTTAACACTAAAAACCTTTAGTGCCCCTAAACTAAAGGTCTAATATTAGCCAAAAGTGCTGCTGCATGCGTTTCTTTCTCAGTAAGATACAGACATTTTTTCCAAAGTGTATTAGCACTTGTAAACATACAGTAAGAAATTACAGTGATATATACAGAATAACCCACTTTTCGTGTAGTGTATCAATTTATATTAAACTTATAATAGTTGTAAAATATTTACAACAACGTACGTTATGAATGGATAAATTCGTTACATATGACAGCGACAACAATAAAACACACGATGGAATTGCTTTTTGGAGGCCCAAACCGAGTTTAAACCACGGATTTATAAGTTTTATATTTGCAGTGTGGATTCAGCGGTGACGAGTGAGGGAATATTTCAATTTAATGATGACGGAAAGCCGACACATAGGCCTCGTCATCTTGCCATCAACCCCACACTGCACCGTCGACCGCTCGGAGTCCCACAACTCGTTGACCTGTGCCCATTTATAATTTATTTTTTATTCTTATTCAAGACCCCGAAGGTCATCGAGATTCACGAGCGATGGTCTATCTAATAAGTAGATGACAGCGATAATGATGAGATACATGTGAATGAAGAAACGGAAAACGGGAGAACCCCGAGAAAAACAGATGAAAGCTTAAAAAACGTCCACATGGAGCAAGTGGGGATCGAAGCTTGGCCCCAGATTCAGGAAGTAACGATTTCGAATGGCCTTGTTCCAGGAAAGATACCGAGTCATTAGCCTCGTAGAAGAAAACTTCACGGGCGTACCCCTGCAGCAGAAATCGCCTGGAGAGGATTCGCGGACTGCTAATAGCGAGCGCCCTCGTGGGGGGGGGCGAGAGAGGGGGGAGGGAGCTTCACCGCGCGCGAGCTCCAATGAGGCGCACGACAGGAAGCGACGGCGCGCACCGCTGCACTCCCCCTCCCCTTCCCCTCCCCTCCCCCGCCCACGCCACCCACTGCTTCTCGACGGATCTAATGGGGCACATTGCAAAAGAAAAAAAAGGGGGTTACTACCTCAATATCAGCTCGTTTCTCGGGATGAACAGAAAGGTAATTAATGGTTTGTGAGATAGGGATTTTACTTGTTAGATGAAATGAAGCAATTTCCCGCAAGCTAATCTAGAGATAAAATGATGCTACTCGCAATCAATAGTAGTCTGGAAATGAGACTTACAAAGAAGACGCAATCTGCATAAATGTGCAATTTTTCAATTCTATCTATCTATGTATTATCCATCTACCTATGTATTATCCATCTATCTATGTATTATCCATCCATCTATCTATGTATTATCCATCCATCTATCTATGTATTATCCATCCATCTATCTATGTATTATCCATCCATCTATCTCTCTATTATCTATCCATCTATCTCTCTATTATCTATGTATTATCCATGTATGTATTATCCATCTATCTATGTATTATCCATCTATCTATGTATTATCCATCTATCTATGTATTATCCATCTATCTATGTATTATCCATCTATCTAACTAGCCGCAGCAGGCATTCGATTCAAATTTCTGATCTACGAAACGACTGTTAAAAAGAAACTCTAACTTTACAAAAAGTGAATTAAAGCAATGCTACATTCATTTTACCTTTTCCCCGTTTAATTTACGTTGATACACAAGTTTAAAATGTGTTTGCACGTTCGCTCGTAATCTCCGAACTACATGCAACGCGCCCTTTCGGTGTTATTTTGACCCTGAGTGCGCCCCGCCCCCTGGAGCGCGGCTCCGCCCTCGCACCTGCGTTGCTCCATTCACTTCCCTCGCCCACCGCCAGAGGTCGTCAATGGCGCGGCCCTGAATCACGCGCTTCAGAGGGCAGCAGCCGAACGCGCGGCTTCATGGTCACTGTTGCCACGAGAAGTGCTGGGGGGGGGGGGGGATCCATGCGACGTACATCGGAAAATAGAAAAGCATTCTGGGAATGATATCTTTGACCCCGGTGAATAAGCTGATAAGTCAAAAGAACTTAATATTAAAGGTGAGAAAAAAAACAAACAACACTTTAAACAAATGTAAATCAGAGATTAATGATATTCAAACAAAACCTACAGACAAACAGTTTCGTTTGAATACCATTAATGCCTGATTTACTTCAGTTGACAGTTGTTTTTTGGTCTCTTGTAAAATTAAGTTTGTTTTTTTTTATTTATTTATCGGCTTATTCACCGGGGTCAAAGATATATCAGTGATATTCTCTTGAAGAGTTCGTCTGATTGGAACATGAAACGTAATTTGCCGGTTACTTTTACACGGAGTAGAAAAATCAATAGGCGGAGAATATCAATATATTCCAAAGTATCTCACATAAAATTTCACATTTTCAGTCAATTCTACATAATATGAGAAAATAATAAGCCAATCGTCTAGTTATCGTAAAAAAAATCCTAACGACTAACGCTCATTCAAAAATTAAATAAAAATTGCATTTTTAACTTCCAAAATAACTTCTTCCTCTACATCTCCAATAATAACACAGAATGTACACATTTCCACAGAATTTAATTACTTAGTACTCATGTCACGAATACAAACACCTTTTTTTAATTTGACGCTTATTATTTCCGTTCTTCGTTAGCAGAGTCTAAAGCAATGACAGACTACGCGCATATTGAAGGAAGTGTCGTAACATTTAAAAATCCACGAAGTCGAGTAGTTCACCACAAACTTGAATTAACTTCTTTCGCACAATTTACCACAAGTTTCTCTGTACATTAACAGTCATTAAAAATTTGAGAAGTTTGACGAAAACTCAAAAATACCTAGCTTATTTCACTTCTAGAGATAGGTGAGAGTAGTCTAATTCACAGATATATTTCTCTGCCATAGCTAGTAACAGAAAGAAAACTTTATGTTAACACGTTAAAATGAAAGTAAAGTACGCACACCTTACAGTTCTATTTTATAATTAAAAATGCGATGCTGCGTAGCATAAAAAATTTAAAATGGGATTAGGATTTCAACATCGTTCACAGTTGAAAATGTCTGTTTTTACTTATTCGTGTACTGAGCAGTAGTAAACATTTTCGCACACACCCGCAAACACAGGTTTAGATCATAAATAATTGTTTACTTACTTCCACTAAATGATTTACTTAATACCGCAGCAATTATTAGTTTATCGTGAAGCTCTAAAACCACTACGCCAGCACTCTGCTTGAATATTTAACTTCAATTTTGCAATTTTATGGTACTTACGCTGCTAATTGCTTGTTGAACACGCGAGTGCACAAACTGCTCAAAATTCGATTTTACTACTGTGTACACTACGGGTTTTCCTAATTCGTAAATAAACTATTGTAACGAACAAATAATAATCTGAATAAAGAGATCTATACCATTTCTTCATTCATACACACACACACACACACACACACATACAAACACTCGACACTACTTTCTCATGGTACCGTAAGCCATCAAGAAAACCGTTTCCTCGGTCGTGGTCCCAATTGCCATGAATAAAGGAGTTTGATGATACCGTGGACAGGCTGTATTACACGAGGAATAAATCAGAACTTTGAGCGGGAATATACTTTCATACGTCGATTTTCATCAAACGGGCAACAGCTCTGTCACCTTCAGCACCCGACCAGTCGAACTCATTAATTCCTCATTACACTCATCAACAACCATAACAGAGAGGCGGGTCCCCGGGACGGAGGATCGTGTTGCACACGAAAACGCTAGGACGGGATACGCTACGGCCAACCGGCTCACTCGCAGGGCCCGGTGGCCCGTCGTTCTGTTATGAGCTAACAATGGCCACCGTGATTACTTTCATGACACCGTGTTTTAACACGCCCTCATTTGCATCGTTAATAACGCCGCCGTTGTGGAAACAGTACGTAAATCATCTCCGCGACTGTGCAGCAGCCTGGGAACAAAAACGAAGCATGGTGTGTGGCCTCAGCATATTGCCAGCTCACTCTCGCGTGCGAGAAAGCCATGTTATTTTTTTTTCTCCGCCGAAAAAAAAAGCAACGCTGAAAGTATCCTCCGTGAAAATCTACAGTGATTTAGGAAACTTTAAATTAATCAAGAGTTTGTTGAAATTCTTTTCGTCCTCCGCGTTTCGTAAAAATGTCATGAGATACTTTGGCCGAAAATAACTCCAATCAACCGATACGCAGAAGTTTAATCCTGATTCACGTGCGTCTTTCCTTTTTTCATGCTGTGGAAAAAGGTTGTCAAACTCCTCTCTCTGCAAAGTTTCTGACACAGAGTTCGAATCATCACTCTAATGGACTCCAATTTCCAAACTCCTGTTGGATACTTTTCGCAAAAAGTAAAGGCAGAGCGAAATTGATACAAACTTTTACATTTCAACATTAACTCTGTCCATTAACCTGAAACGCTCTCGCAGCCGTTCAAACGGGCACACCTGACGTAAGGAATGGACCAACATGCCCCCTACAGAACTCTCACTTGAGATGCGAATCCGCGGACGGAAAGTTGAGTAGTCGGGAAATTAGATGCGCGGCGTGGCCGCCCTCTTCTCGATTTTAATTCGCGAAGACGAATGGCACAGTGAATATGCGACCAGGAAAGAAAGTGAGGAAAATACATTAACACATTATGCCAATAATGTACTTAATTATGTTAAAATTTTAAAATATATGAAAGACTTTTTTCAAAGCAAATGTCTTTAAATAATAGTATATATTTAACGGGTGACTAAAGAGAAATTACATATGATAGGAAAGCGCCTTTTCGAAACAAGTCAAGCTTGAAAACTTCGCTAAGAGTATTTCTTACATGTAAAACTTTCCAGGTTTATAATAAAAATTGTTAAATATACTATCATTGTCTTAAAATGTTCTATATGTCTTTTTAAGCATGAAAACTATTAACTAAATATATACATTAATAAAAAGTGAATAATAGGTTAATAAAAGCATTAATGTAATAAATTTCATACATACAAGAAATATTATAATGTAGAATTATTACATATGCAACAAATTAATATCAGTTGTAACTTAATTTTAACGTATGAAACCTTGTGTAATGCGAGTGCATTTTTTGAGTCCCATTCAATGGATACGATTTCTAAATCTTTAGAAATCAATGAAGAAACGGAATTAACAGACCCCGGACAATACTATTTACGAAATAGTTATTAATAGTGAAATCAAAAAACAACGCGTTCCTCTGAACTAGCTCTCCCCTCCAGCCGCAACCCCCCTCGCCGACCAGTCTGCCTGCGAAAGCGCGAAGCGACGAGTCGGGTCGGGTCGGGTCGGACAGCGAGAGGAAGCACAGAGCACGAGCGACGGAGCGTCCCGCACCCCTCCACGCCACAGTGCGCCCACAAGTGGCCCAACCACATCACACGCGCCGCAAAGGGCCGCCCTGACACTTGATCATACGGCGAATTTTCCGCAGGCACGCCGACGCCAGCGACGGAGACACGCGCGGGCGCCAGGGGAAGTTTAACACCTCGGCGACGCCCACAGACGCGCTGATTCAGGCGGAAGAGAAAATGGCGGCAGGTAGGAATTAATGTTGATAGCCACACTTGATGGGATCGCTTTTTCTTTTAATTTGGTATTTAAGGTCGCATCAACGTTTGATTCATTGACTGATTTTTACGTGTTTCCGGGCGCGTCAACTGCTTTGGTCATTAGTCCCGTTAGTGTAGTGCATGTTTTTTTCTCGAGAGACGGCGGTGATCTTCCGCCGCTGGATGGCGAGATTCGGCGCCGACCTACCGTTGGCTAGTGGGGTTTTCCCCTAACCATGACTCTCCACCCCTAGCCGGGACAAGCTCTAAGCTCCCGACCGGTCTCCCGGAATACGTGGTAGTGTAGTGCATGTTAGTGTAAGTGTGTGTGTGTAAGGGGAGAGGATACAAGGAAGGGGAAGGACAGATCGCGCGCGGTCCGTGGCCCTTTTCGTAGGGTACTGCTCCGGCATTCGCCTGGTGTTGATCGGAGAAACCACGGAAAACTACCGCTCAGAGCAGCCGGCCGCTAGAATTCTCCTCCAGACAGCGACGGAATTCGACCCAACTGTAAAGTTAGTGCCGAAAAACCTGCCGCCGTCAGGACTCGAACCTAGGACCTCCCGGTGAGAGGGGCTGCAGTAACATCCGTTGATGCACTGAGCTACCGCTCCCGGTCGCATCAACATCTAGGTCATTAGCGACCACTATTGGAGTTGACGTTATGGTAACTGTGGAGATGAAACGATATGGGATGAAAGGACGAACACAAATACAACCACGCCCGAGACGGGACTCCGAACACGCGACCCTTCGGTCCGAGACCACTACGACACCACTGCCTAAGCGACCTGGGCATCTCGGCCATCGGGCCGACGATGGGATCGCTTCTGTGAGGGATGAATAGGGAGGAAAGGGAAGAAGACTCTACTTAGGTTGGGAACTGGAGGGGAAGTAATGACAGGGATAAAGTTCAAAAAAACATACCCCCCAGTGAAAGGAGTGGCATTTATTACTTATCTTGCAATAACTATAATTCTGCCTACATTGGCCAAACAGGCAGACAATTTTCTGTTAGAATACAAGAACATATGAGATGTTAGAAACAAAATATACCAGATCCACCTTTGCTGATCATCTGATTTAATTTAACCATTCCTTTCACCATAATCACAACTTTAAAATACTTCACTTAGTCAACAAAGGCAAAAAATGAGTATCTTAGAAAGTTACGATCGCAATGGCTCACACTTTATTCAAATTCTCAGAAATTCTCCTAATCGTCTCATGAGAACGACTGATTGCACAACTGAATATTTGTATTCAACAATGATACGTTAACTAGCAGTAACATTCTCAATCAATTGCATTGAAATGTGGAGGTAAAAAAAGGAGCAAACCTTTCCTTAGAGTGACTAATTCCTTTTATTCAGAGAATGCAGAGAAAGCGAGACAAGGGTGTGGTAATATACAGAGAGAGCACATGAAGCGAAACTATAACCCACAGGTACTCGGTGGACTGCGGCTGAACAGCCAGTAGGGATGCCAACCCCGGCGAAGAGAAGTGCTTGGAGAGCGAGCGCTGCCGAGCAAGGGCGTGGGGGTCGGCGCAGAGACGTGGGCAGAGGCGACAGCGGTTGCGTTGGCGACGGGGGCGGGGCGGGGGCGGGAGGAGGCAACGCGCGAAGGTCGGTTAATTAGAAAGCTCCTGCCGGACCTGCCTCCGCCTGCTTCCTGAGACCACCACCTCCCCGAGCCGCCCCCCGCCACCCGCGCAATCCGGCTGTTTGTAACGCCACTCGCCCGGCATGCCGCGGCGCGGCGCGGTGCTCCGAGGAGGCGGGACGGGCGTGCTCGGGGCCAACGCGAAGCGGAGAGCTGCCTGGCCGCAATTGTCTCTCTGCCTCTCCCTGTGTCTCTCTCTCTGTCTCTCTCTCTCTGTCTCTCTCTGTCTCTCTCTGTCTCTCTATCTGTCTCTCTGTCTGTCTCTCTCTCTCTCTCTCTCTCTCTGTCTCTCTCTGTCTCTCTGACTCTTTGTCTCTCTCTCTCTGACTCTTTGTCTGTCTCACCATCTCTCTCTCTGTCTCACCGTCTCTCTCTCTGTCTCACCGTCTCTCTCTCTGTCTCACCGTCTCTCTCTCTGTCTCACCGTCTCTCTCTCTGTATCACCGTCTCTCTCTCTCTCTGTATCACCGTCTCTCTCTCTG